>UESW01002537.1:136680-152149 GCA_900491605.1 Calamus simplicifolius | reverse complement strand
AGCTTCGGCCTCGGCCATGAACAGTGCTCTGCCACGAACGTCCCGACCTCCAGCTCCTTCCCAGCCACGGACGTCCTGGCACCCCAGCTCGACACATTCCGGCCTCCAGCTTCATCCTAGCACCATGCCAGACTCTTGCACCGACTTCATCCCAGCACCCCAGCTCGGCCACAACCATCCCCGACTGTCCGGAACCATCCTAGGGAACTCCGAACTATGTCCCATTTCTCTTCGGTGCCCTTGGGCTCCCAGTTGACTCCTGATGGTGTCATCCCGGGTCTCTTCATCCCAGCACAGCTACGATGCCCCGTCTCCCGACCATCTCCCGGACACCTCCACTACGGCCTCTGGCCTCCTCCAAGTCGGCCCCTGACTCCTTTGAGTCGGTCCTCAGCGGCCTGACTCCTCCAAGTCAGTTCCTAGCTGTCCCAACTCTTCTAAGTCGGTCCCCAACGGTCCTGACTCCTCCAAGTCAGCCCCAACTCCTCCAAGTCGGCCCCCAGCGGCCCCGACTCCTCCAAGTCGATCTTTAGCGGCCCCAACTCCTCTAAGTCGGTCCTGACTCCTTCGAGTCGGCCCCCAGCGGCTCCGACTCCTCCAAGTCGGTCTCTAGCAGCCCCTGCAAGGCCCATCTACCGCCTGACCTATGCAAACTGACAAAGCCATGGCCACCTACTCTGATGGGGCCTACTCACCAACTCCACGTGGCTTGCCTGCTGTCTGCGACCACCATGAGGCTCATCTACTGACCAGCGCATGCTCGATAAGACTCGACCCACCAACCAGCTGCAGCCACTCGCTCTGACGGGACTTGACTTGCAGGCCTAACATGCCAAAGAAGGAAGCAAGCCCTACCATTGCTGCCACATTAATGTTGCCATAAATGCTCTGACAAGTGGCAGCAACTTAGGCCTCAAAAGCATTAGCTCTAACACTTCATCCACAAAAAGTCATCATTATGAGGCCTCAACCACTCAAACCAAATAGACTCTAAGCATCTATAAATTGGGTAAGAGGACCCCCGACCAGGTAACCCCAAAGAACCCAACTCCAACAAACACATTACACTCCTAAACGCTCATCCTTGCTCACAGAGAGCATGGCTCTAAGCCTATCTCTTCTTTCTTTCGAGCTTTCTCAAGCTCACGGTTGTTGCCCAGAGCACTCACTTGAGCGTTGAAGGGTCCCCTTCAGAATCTTCGGTCCTCGAGACTTTTTACAGGCTTCGAGATGCAAGAAGCTCGCCGAAAGATCCCGAGCTCACTAGAGAAGGCGATCGAACGCTCGTGGATGTTTGAGGAGGATCATCTGGCAACAACAGATTGGCGCACCAGGAAAGGGGAAGCACGGATCGTCAGCAATGCTAGTTTGCAGATCCTCGTCCCCTTAAATCAAAATGGTGGATAAAAAAATGGTGATGACAAGAACCCATGAGGCTTCTGCCAGTCATGCTATGGGGGCACCCTCAACGAGTTGAACTGAGCAACAGAATGCCAGCTGCTCTACTCCATCATCACCACTATCTCAAGCCATTTAAGTAAAACATCATGCTACCCTTACCCTGCAAATCCAAACATTAATGGCAGCTGCCCAAAAGCTGCGGGAACGATATTCCATGGCCACACAATGGCAAACAAGAGCTTATGCTGCTCCTTTAGTTGCCGCTCAAGCCAGCTATCATCCATCCGGTGGGAGATCTTCCTAGCGAGAGGCTCATCACCATCATATCTCTCCAAGGCTCAGCAAGAGCAAGCTCGAGTTATCAGTAAAGAGCCCCTCCAAGCTTACCAACAAACACCACAATGTGAAGCCCCCCAAACGAAGCAGAAGGAGATAAATTTCTCCAACGAAAAAGCTAAGTACACTACACTTTAAGAAAAAGTTTCTTTTCATTAGTGTCTGAATGCATTACAGGAAATTCGATAAAATCAACCTTTCAAAAGGCTCTCAACGGTCATACGATCATAAGGTCACCCCCGGGCCGGCTGCGAAACCCCCAAGGCAGTTCAAGACCTATGGTTTTGGCAACCTTGAGCCACCTCTCGGGCCGGCCACGAAACCCCTGAGGCGGTTTCGGAGGAGCTCGATGGCATCGCGGCTAATGGGTTACCACTCAGTCTAGCTTAGAGATGCCCTCGAGATGGTTCAATACCCTAACAGCTCATACCCGCTCGAGGAGCTTGGCGGCATCATGGCTAACGGGTCACCACTTGGTCTGGCTTAGAGACCCCCGAGGCAGTTTAATACCCTAATAGCCCGTACCCACTCGAGTCGCCTCCTGGACCGGCACATAAATACCCGAGGCAATTTTATTTTAGCCCTCGCGGCTCTTTTTCTGCTTCGATAATTTTATCTCATCCTCAGCGACTTTATCCCTGTCTTGGCAGCCTCAAGTCGGTAGATTGCCACAAAAAGATTTTTGAACTTTATATCAAAAGATAAAAATCAAGTCAGCTCACAGCGGGAGAGCCAACTCTTTGGATCACAGTTGGCGGGCATCCGCTTCTGGATCCCATGTTAATAAAGGATTGCTGGCTGCCCTCAGCCGGTTGAAGGTAGATAACTTACCTTCAAACTTTGCTTAAAAGTTCTTGAACATGCAAAGAGCATGGCTCCAGAAGTGTGCGATGTCTACACAAGGCAGCGCAAAAGAAAAGAAAATTTTTCCATCTAGAAGGAATCATAGTTGAAGTTAACATGAAAAGATAGGTGCAAAGGTAAAAGGTTCTATACTCCTTTCGCTTAGCTGATGCAGGGCACACAAGCTCAAGGAGTGTGGAGGGCATATGATGGGGCCAGTTAACCCCATGGGCAACAATGCCGGCATGTTATGGATGGCCTTATCCAAAGCGGCCTCCCATCTCGGCCTCCCAAGTCGGCCCTCGGCTCCAGCCCCTCGGCTTCGGCCAGTCGGTCCTTGGCCTCGGCCTTAGCAAGTCAACCAGTCAGCCTCGGTCCTCGGCCTTGGTCGTCGGCCTTGATCCTCGGCCTCGGCCTTAGCTAGACAGCCCCTCGGCCTCGGATGGTCGGCCCTATCCAAAGTAGCCTCCCATCTCAGCCTCAGCCAATCGGCCTTGGTCCTCAGCCTTGGTCGTCAGCCTTGGTCCTCGGCCTCGGCCTCAGCAAGACAGCCCCTTGGCCTCAGTAAGATAGCCAGTCGGCCTCAATCCTCGGCCTCGGTCCTCGGCCTCGGCCTCAGCAAGCCAGCTCCTCGGCCTCAGCAAGCCAGCCCCTCGGTCTCGGTCCTCAGCCTCGGCCTCAGTAAGCCAGCCCCTCGACCTTGGCCAGTCGGCCCTCGGCCTCGGTCCTTGGCCTCGGCCTCAGCAAGCCAGCTCCTCGGCCTCAGCAAGCTAGCCCCTCGGCCTCAGCTAGTCGGTCCTCAGTCTCGGTCCTCGGCCTCGATCTCAGCAAGCCAACCCCTCGGCCTCGACCTCAGCAAGCTAGCCCCTCGGCCTCGGCCAGTCAGTCCTTGGCCTCGGTCCTCGGCCTTGGCCTTAGCAAGACAGCTAGTCGGCCTCAGCCTCAGCAAGCCAGCCCCTCGGCCTCGGCCAGTCGGTCTTCGGTCTCGACCCTCGGCCTCGGCCTCAGCAAGACAGCCCCTCGGCCTCAACCAGTTGGCCCTCCGCCTTGGTCCTCAGTCTTGGCCTCGGCCATGAACAGTGCTCGGCCCCTTCGGCCTCGGCCTCAGCCATGAACAGTGCTTGGCCCCCTCGGCCTTGGCCATGACCAGTGCTCGGCCCCCTCGACCTAGGCCTCAGCCATGAACAATGCCCGACCACCTCAGCCCTGGCCTCGTCCATGAACAGTGCTCGGCCATGAATAGTGCTTGACCCTCTCAGCCTCGGCCTCGGCCATGAACAGTGCTCGGCCACGGACGTCTCAGCCTCCAGCTCCTTCCCGGCCACGGACGTCCCAACATCCTAGCTCGACCATGGGCATCCCGGTCTCCAGCTTCGTACCAACACCATGCGGGACTCTGCACCGACTTCATTCCAGCACCCCAGCTCGGCCACAACCATCCCCGACTGTCCAGAACCATCCCAGGGAACTCCGGACTATGTCCTATTTCTCTTCGGTGCCCCCGGGCTCCCAGTTGACTCCTGATGGCATCATCCCGGGTCTCTTCATCCCAGCACAGCTACGATGCCCCATCTCCCGACCATCTCCCAGACACCTCCATGACGGCCTCCAGCCTCCTCCAAGTCAGCCCCGACTCCTTCGAGTCGGCCCCTAGCGGCCCCAACTCCTCCAAGTCGGCCCTGGCTCCTCCGAGTTGGCCCCCAACGGCCCCGACTCCTCCAAGTTGGTCCCCAGCGGCCTCAACTCCTCCAAGTCAGCCCCGGCTCCTCCAAGTCGGCTCTGACTCCTTCGAGTCAGCCCCCAGTGGCTCCGACTCCTCTAAGTCGGTCCCGAGTAGCCCTTGCAAGGCCCACCTACCGTCTGACCTGTGCAGACTGACGCAGCCATGACCACCTACTCTGATGGGGCCTACTCATCAACTCCACATGGCCCGCCTGCTGTCTGCGACCATCATGAGGCTCATCTACTGACCACAGCGCATGCTTGACAAGACTCAACCCATCAACTAGATGCAGCCACCTGCTCGACTGGACTTGACTTGCAGCCCTGACATACCAAAGAAGGAAGCAAGCCCTACCATTGCTACTACATTAATACTGTCATAAATGCTCTAACAAGTGGCAGCACCTTAGACCTCAAAGCATCAGCTCTGACACTTCACCCATAAAAAGTCATCATTATAAGGCCTCAACCACTCAAATCATACAGACTCTAAACTCTATAAATTGGGTAAGAGGGACCCCCGACCAGGTAACCCCAAAGAATCCAACTTCAACAAACACATTACACTCCTAAATGCTCATCATTGCTCACAGAGAGCACAGCTCTAAGCCTCTCTCTCTTCTTTCTTTCAAGCTTTCTCAAGCTCATGGCTGTTGCCTAGAGCATTGACTTGAGCATCGAAGGGTTTCTATCGGAATCTCTGGTCTTCGGAATTTTTTGTAGGCTCCGAGATGCAAGAAGCTCACCGAAAGATCCCGGACTCGCTGGAGAAGGCGACCGGACGCTCACGGACGTTCGAGAAGGGTCATCTGGCAACAACAATCACCCATATCATTGTCAAAGATGGTTTGATCCTTCTGCAGGGTGCCTTGTAGAGCATTGAGAGCTTACTTTTATGGGCAATTTTCACCATGTATGGCTCTCCGCACAAAAACAACCAGACTTTCAAGTCTTTAATGGCTTAAACCCCCTTTGTTTTGCTTTGGCATCTTTCTTCTTCTCACCCAGAACACCTTTGCCCTTCATTGCCTTCTAAACTCTAGTAGCACTTAGAGAGGGCTTCCTCTTCTGTTAGTCAATAGGGGGATAGTCTGTCAAGCATTCAGCTACCACATGAACAAATGCCAAATCAAAAAGGAAAAGTCTTTGTACACCGCTCCTAGTGCAGCAAGGCCTACGTGGGCTGCACCACCTCTTCTGATTGGTCCACGTGGAGCCTACGTGGATGATGGTGCCGAGCGGTATGGCCCTGCTACGATGTAACGTTTTGAACGTGATGGGCATTTAAAGCAGTTCATTTTTTTTTTTAAAATTACCATGCAGATGAAAATACCCTTTTCCTCCATCGTAGCGCCATTTTACATTGGATTTCATCTGTACAAGAAGAACTCTCTTTCTTCCCCTTTCTTCCCCCTTGCTCTGGATTTCGGATGCATCACCAGAATCAGTTGAGCATGAACCGTCGCCCTCGCTCTGAGAGTCCGGTCGAAAGAAAATATTTCAGCTTCGAGGCTGGAAAACCTAGCTACTGGAGTCTTTGTACAAAAACTTCTGGAGGAAATATCGTCCACAGCACAAAACATTCTTTCGTTATGAGGTTGTTGTGGTTTATGATCTTGACGATAATATTTTCTACTAGGGTGTCGTGGGTTTTCAATTAATGCTTTATCTTAACGTTTTGAACTATGGTGTCGTGGCGAGTTTCCAACTAGGGTGTAGTGGTTTTTTCTGCAAGAGTGTCGTGGGTTTTGAACTAATGCTGCTTGTCTTAACATTTTGAACTAGGGTGTCATGGGTTTTGAACTAGGGTGTCGTGGATTTTGAACTAGGGTGTCGTGGGTTTTGAGCATGAGTGTCGTGTGTTTTGAGCATGAGTATCATGGGATTTTATTAGGGTGTCATGGGTTTTGAACTAGGGTGTCATGGGTTTCAACAAGATAAGAGCGAATGGCAGCAACACCTCAGGAGAGAATCCCCGCGATACCCCTAGCTTTAGGGCGACGACACCTGTGCTTACAAATGATCACGGAGAGAATCCCAGCAACACCCCTGTGAAATTCGGCCGAATATCATTCACGACACCCCAGTTGAAATCTCACGATACCCTAGCTTTAGGGCGACGATACCCATGCTTACAAATGACCATGTAGAGAATCCCTGCGATACCCCCTGTGGAATTCGGCCAAAAATCCTTCGTGACATTCTAGTTGAAATCTCACGATACCCTAGCTTTAAGGCGATGACACTCGTGCCTAAAACCGACCACGGAGAGAATCCCGCGACACCCCCTAGTGGAATTCGGCCAAGAATCCTTCGCGACACCCTAGTTAAAATCTCACGACACCCTAGCTTTAAGAGATGACACCCATGCTTAAAACTGACTACGGAGAGAATTCCCATGACACCCTAGTTCGAATTCGGCCGAAAATCCTTCACGACACCCCAGATGTAATCTCACAACACCCTAGCTCTAAGGAGATGACACCCGTGCTTAAAACTGACCACGAAGAGAATCCCCAGTGACACCCTAGTTCGAATTCGGCCGAAAATCCTTCTCGACACCCCAGTTAAAATATCACGACACCCTAGCTTTAAGGAAACGACACCCTTACTTAAAACTGACCACATAGAGAGTCCCCGTGATACCCTAGTTTGAATTTGGCCATAAATCCTTTGCGACACCCCAGTTGAAATATCATGACACCCTAGCTTTAAGGAACGACACCCTTACTTAAAACTGACCACATAGAGAATCCCCGCGACACCCTAGTTCGAATTTGGCCGTAAATCCTTCGCGACACCCCAGTTGAAATCTCACGACACCCTAGCTTTAAGGAAACAACACCCCTACTTAAAACTGACCACATAGAGAATCCCCATGATACCCTAGTTTGAATTCGGCCGTAAATCCTTCGCGACACCCCAGTTAAAATCTCACGACACCCTAGCTTTAAGGCGACGACACCCTTACTTAAAACTGACCACATAGAGAATCCCCATGACACCCTAGTTCGAATTTGACCGTAAATCCTTCGTAACACCCCAGTTGAAATCTCACGACACCCTAGCTTTAAGGCGATGACACCCTTACTTAAAACTGACCACATAGAGAATCCTCGCGACACCCTAGTTTGAATTTGGCCGTAAATCCTTTGCGACACCCCAGTTGAAATCTCACGACACCCTAGCTTTAAGGCGATGACACCCATGCTTGAACAAGGCAGAAATTTGACGTCACCCTAGTACTAATTCGACGACACCCTAGTAACTCAGCCATGCCATCTTTTCGAGAAAAGTTGCAAAACGTGGGCAATTCCTATAGGTTTGCGGGTTAGTATGATGTGATCGTGGCGATCCTGGTGTCCTTTCATATTTCTCTGAGGTCGGCATAAACCCTAGAGGTCATTCGTCTGTTGCTCGAGAAGCCATCCTTTTGCTCGAGAAGCCATCCTTCGTCTCTTGCTCGAGAAGCCACTGGTCTCCTAAATTTCTTCCATAGTTCATTCTTCCATATACTTCATTCATGGAGATGAGTGCTTTCATTTGTGGACGAAGACCGCAAACAAAGAAGAAGTAGATGGAGAAAATGGCGGAACATTGCAAGGACATGGTTCTTCGTTCGAATGAGGATGGGCTCCTTCAGGTATGTTTATCACTATATTAAAATATTATGACATCCTCTCTTAAAATTTCATGACAAGTATGTCTTATGTCTTACCCCCTGTTTCAGTTGACATGAAAATTGTTCCAGTCCCCCCAGTGAAGGCTTCCCAGCTGTTTAAGAATAGTTGCAGGCCGGCCGTATACGTTCAGAAGGTTTAGAAGATGGGGTTCGCTAGACGGCATACAAAACTTATTCGAAGGACCCCATTTGGTGCCTTCGTCGACATGCAGATGTTCACAGTCGATGGGCCACTGCTAGCAGACATCATAAGATGTCACAATGGAGGCGACGAGTTCATTTTCTATGGAAAGCCAGTTCTATTCAGTGTCGACGAAGTCACACTCATTCTGGGACTTCCAGCTCATGGGAAGAAGATCGACACGTCCAGCCAATTGTTCAACGGAAGATTGTTCAGACGGTTTGGCCAGGGTTTAGATCTTTGCCAAGAAGGTTTGGAGAAGTTAATATTTCAACTCCGATCATCTAAGGTACATGAGGATATCGAGGACACCGTCTGACTTTGGATCGCATACATGTTGGCCATGTTTTTGGCTCCAAAGTCTAATCAGAGATGTCCACGGTATCTCATCCAGCACTTGGATGACTTAAGTCAACTGGATAGCATCGACTGGGCTTCGGCATTGAAGGAGTTGATTGTTATGGCTCTCCCAGAAATAGCTGCTTGCTTGCGTTCCGAGGAGTCGATCCACTCAAAGAATGCATAAAAAGTTAGGAGGCAGCCTACCATGTTTGGATGCTCGACAGCACTGGTGGTAAGGATTATTGAGATGCATAAGTAGTGTTCTTAGTATAATTTTTTTAAATATTATTATTTAATATCCAAAAAATATCATGTTCAGGCGTGGTTCCTCGAACATACATCAATGCGAGAACCAGCATACCCTGATAAACTGCCCCGGCTATTGAAGTGGTATGACCACCAAATGAAGATCCAGTCGGTTCGGGTTGCCGACTTGCAGCCTCAGGACTTGGTAAGCTAGTACATTGCTCCATTGCTCTGACCATATTTTTCAACTTAATGCGTCAATATGTTCACTTAATATTAATTTGTTATCATCTTACGTTGCAGATGGAGGAAGCTACTGTACCACTGTCAGAAGAGCGCTAGCTTCTCACTCAGCAGAATGTAGCATCCCCTCAACCAACAGAAACATGCGTCCCTTAACCAATGGATAGCTGCGCAGGATGTGCCGAGTTGAGGACTGAATTAGAGTGCGTTAAGGATTAACTCGACGATGTCAGGCATAGGCTGTCCATTGCTGAGAGCCTCCTTAGATCACTGCTCAGAAAGGAAAGTAATGCAATAAATGAGGAGGACAAGGAAGACGGAAAAACAGAGAAGGTGCATTCCCTGGAGTTGGTCCTCTGCGAGCCTGGTAATGGAAATAGTGAGGAGAAGAAGATGGAGGAGGACCATTCATCCGAGTGTCCAATTGAGACAGGGAATGCAAAAGCAGAGGAGAAGCAACTGGAGGTGGATTCATTGTATGATAAAACAGAGCATGAGAATGAAAATAAAGATGAGTCCATATCCGATAATAAACTTGGCACCCCTGTGCCAAAGGATGATAATATGGATATAGAAATCGTTGGAGTGCCTTCGCTTGTTAGGAGAGTTAAAAAAGAGCCGAGGAAGCGTAAGGCATCCACGATCGTCGGAGAATGTTATGAGACAACCCGTCCTAAAAAGTCGGCAAAGACAGTGGGCACGTCAAAGCCCAACACAATGGTCGAAGATGACCAAATTATTATTTAAAAATTTTTGAGCGAATGACTAACCGACAAGATCGTCTACACCAATATGTTTTCTGGCGTTGTAACAAGGAAAAATCTTCAATATCTCATTAACAATGAAATGATAATAGATGATGTAAGTATATCAAGAAACCTGTTCTAGTTGTTGATTTTAATTATATTAATCGGTTTACATTGCATTGGCAGATAATTGATGCCGGCCAGGAGTTTCTGATGCGCAACTGGACAGAGCATCCGGACCGATACCATAAGTGCATATTTGCATCAGTTTTCGTATCCGCTCTGGGTCTGACTTCCTCATCACCTGCTCATGAACTCACTGAAACTTCAGGGGCCTCGATATTTGACAATGTATCGGATGAAGATAAGGCCCAATTCCAGTTTCTTTTCACCATAATAAACTCTGATAACTCGCACTGGCATTTGGTTGCTGTCGACATGGAAAGAAAGGTGTTCATGCACCTAAATTCAATGAAACGTAACCCCAAGTACAAGGCCAATGCAAGGAAATGGCATACAATTCTTGGCCACATATTCCATATCTACTGCAATAAGAAGGAAGCGATGACTTGGCCGATGGAAGAGATTTCGGATTGCCCAAGCCAACCGACCGGATCGCTGGATTGTGGCCTATACTGTCTGAGATACATGGAATGTCTTGCTTGAAGGAACAATCCTGATATGAAGATGGATTTCACAGATAAGGAAGTCAGAGATTACCGGCGACACTTAGCTGCGACGATATTGAGAGAGGGCCTGAACAAAAAGATTAGCGACATTGTCGAAAAATGTTCATAATTTTTTATTCTTCTTTGAATGAAAATTGAATGTAATTTATTCATATTAACACTGATTAATATTTAATGCAAATACATAAATTTTATATTGCGAGCAGGGGTGTCCTCAATTTATTCATATGTTTGCCTTTGTAGGTTTCCGCCTTTCGGGTGTCGCCGCGCAAGAGCTAGGGAGTCGCTAGCCAAGAGCTGGGGTGTCATCGCGCTAAAATCTTCGGTGTCCATTCGCAAGTACTGGGATGTCGTAGGTTTTCGCCTTTCGGATGTCGCTACGCAAGAGCTAGGGAGTCGCTAGCCAAGAGCTGGGGTGTCATCGCGCTAAAATCTTCGGTGTCCATTCGCGAGTATTGGGATGTCGCAGGTTTCGCCTTTCGGGTGTCGCCGCGCAAGAGCTAGGGAGTCGCTAGCCAAGCGCTGGAGTGACGTCACACTAAAATCTTCGGTGTCCGATCGCGAGTACTGGGATGTCGTAGGTTTCCACCTTTCGGGTGTCGCCGCGCAAGAGCTAGGGAGTCGCTAGCCAAGAGCTGGGGTATCGTCGCGCTAAAATCTTTGGTGTTCATTTGCGAGTACTAGGATGTCATAGGTTTCCGCCTTTCGGGTGTCGCCGCGCAAGAGCTAGGGAGTCGCTAGCCAAGAGCTGGGGTGTCGTCGCGCTAAAATCTTCGGTGTCCGTTCGCGAGTACTAGGATGTCGTAGGTTTCCGCCTTTCGGGTGTCGCCACGCAAGAGCTAGGGAGTCGCTAGCCAAGAGCTGGGGTATCGTCGCGCTAAAATCTTTGGTGTCCGTTCGCGAGTACTGGGATGTCGTAGGTTTTGGCCTTTCGGATGTCGCCACACAAGAGCTAGGGAGTCGCTAGCCAGGAGCTGGGGTGTCGTCACGCTAAAATCTTTGGTGTCCGTTCGCGAGTACTGGGATGTCGTAGGTTTCCGCCTTTCGGGTGTTGCCGCACAAGAGCTAGGGAGTCGCTAGCCAAGAGCTGGGGTGTCGTCGCGCTAAAATCTTCGGTGTTCGTTCGTGAGTACTGGGATGTCGTAGGTTTCCGCCTTTCGGGTGTCGCCGCGCAAGAGCTAGGGAGTCGCTAGCCAGGAGCTGGGGTGTCATCGCGCTAAAATCTTCGGTGTCCATTCGCGAGTACTGGAATGTCGTAGGTTTCCGCCTTTCGGGTGTTGCCGCGCAAGAGCTAGGGAGTCGCTAGCCAGGAGCTGAGGTGTCATCGCGCTAAAATCTTGGTGTCCATTCGCGAGTACTGGGATGTCGTAGGTTTTCACCTTTCGGGTGTCGCTGCGCAAGAGCTAGGGAGTCGCTAGTCAGGAGCTGGGGTGTCATCGCGCTAAAATCTTCGGTGTCCATTCGTGAGTACTGGGATGTCGTAGGTTTCCGCCTTTCGGGTGTCGCCGCGCAAGAGCTAGGGAGTCGTTAGCCAAGAGCTGGGGTGTCGTCGCGCTAAAATCTTCGGTGTCCGTTCGCGAGTACTGGGATGTCGTAAGTTTTCGCCTTTCGGGTGTCGCCGTGCAAGAGCTAGGGAGTCGGTAGCCAAGAGCTAGGGTATCGTCGCGCTAAAATCTTTGGTGTCCGTTCACGAGTACTGGGATGTCGTAGGTTTCCGCCTTTCGGGTGTCGCCGCGCAAGAGCTAGGGAGTCGTTAGCCAAGAGCTGGGGTGTCATCGCGCTAAAATCTTCGGTATCCGTTCGCGAGTACTGGGATGTCGTAGGTTTCGGCCTTTCGGGTGTCGCCGCGTAAGAGCTAGGGAGTCGCTAACCAGGAGCTGGGGTGTCGTCGCGCTAAAATCTTCGGTGTCTATTTGCTAGTACTGAGATGTCGTAGTGTTGGCCGAGATGGCAACCCAAGAGGGGGGGGGTGAATTGGGTTCTTTAAAAAATTAGCCCTTTTTAAAATAGTTTGCTTGAGATTAATGAGGCAAATGCAAGATAACTATAAAGTGCAGTGAGTAAGATAGAGATAGATAAAGAGACAATGAGACACTGCAAACACCAAAGATTTTATAGTGGTTCGGTGTATTCAACACCTACGTCCACTCCCAAGATTCACTTGGGTCCACACTATAATCTCTCTAGATTACAGCCGAGTTGTTTTCCAAGCTCACAACTCAAACTTGTTGTTTTACCGGGTGCACAACGAACCCAGCTGGTTTTACTCGGGCTTACCAGCACAAAACCCTACACGTTGTTTTTCACGGGCTCACAACTAACCCAAGCTTAACCCGAGGTAAAACTACCTCCTCTAGTTCAATCCCCCAGATTGAACTAGGCAAAAATAAGATAAGTATTGTGTGTGAATACAAAGCTCCTCAATGAGCAAATATACAAATTAATAATAAGGTTTAGAAAAGCCTGATTTGTAGATAGGTTGGCTTTTGATCTTTTCTCTTTTTTCTTTTTTCTTCTTCTCCTTGCTGGATTGAATCAAGCCTCAGCTCCGATTCTTCGTGGTTGAAGCAGTTGAGAAGGGTTGAAAAGCAAGAAACGAATCTCCTTTCTCCAAGTTGGGAAATCCTCCAAGACTTTGATTTTGAACGCTTTGGATTCCTCTTGAGGCTTTTGGAGTGGAGTGGATTTGAGCTAGAAGGTTTTCCTTTCAAGATTCAAGCTCACGGATTTTTGAAATGGGATTTGTCTATCTCAGATTTTTTTCAGATTTTTCAGTTTTTTTCCTCTCTTTTTTTTGAACAATAGACTCCCTTTTTATAGATTTCTTTTACACCTCTTTTGGAATAAAACTATCCGTTGGAGTGTACCTTCTATCAAAATATATCCGTTAGAAATGAGTAAAAATAGAAAAGTTACCGTTAGAGCTGATCTGGCAACTTCGTTTTTCGTTCCAGGTGGGTTGGAGTCGACTCTAACTTTTCTGGAGTCGGCTCTAGCTCGAGGCGTTTTAAAATGATATTCCGGAGTCGTCTCTGGCTTTTCTGGGGTCGACAAGAAACTTTTCCGGAGTCGACTCTAACTTACCCGGAGTCGACTCTAGGTTGGAGCCAGAAAAATCGACTTTCTGCTTCGTCTGTGAGAGTCGACTCTAACAGTCTCGGAGTCGACTCTAATGACCGTGCCAGTTCCGGAGTCGGCTCTGTGATTCTCGGAGTCGACTCTAATGTCTGCAATTCTTACCTAGACATTAGATTCGATCCAGAACACATTGTAACTCTGATTTTGATCTTTCAATAGTCTTATAGGCTGAAACACTAAATCAAAATCATCAGAGCCTTCAAAAATTATACTCAAATAGTTTTGTTAATCATCAAAATCATCAATTGGGTCAACAATCTCCCCCTTTTTGATGATAACAAAAACTTTGAGTATATGCATTCAAAAATTCAATCAAACTAAGGATTATAGTCATTTTAACTTTAAACCATTGAAATTAAGGTTTTGATGCCAATGTTCAATGTAAACTTTAAAATTGTACATGAGTTCAATATAATCCATCAATATTGAATTGTTAAACTTAATGTGCATAAGATTGTAAATGAGCTTTTTGTTAAGCTCCCTGCATTGAGTAGCATTGAGTAGCTCCTCTTATATATAAACATCAAATTGTAACTGATAATCATTTCAATTCATTTTGCATAAACAATTAATTCTCCCCCTTTCTTTCTTTCTTTATGCAATATATTCAATCTTTCTTTCTTTGCATATACACAACTATCTCTCCCCCTTTTTTGTTATTAGCAATAAGGAGAGTAAAAAAAATTTATAATCTCAATAAAGCATAGGAATCCAATCAATCAAAATTTGAAAAAGTGAAATTGTATTTCATATGCAAGAACCATTACATCAGTTGATTCATTACATTTCAAAATGAAATACATTGGATAATCAAAAACTTCCTAAGTACAAGCTATCAAACTCAAAAACAAGATCAAATGTGCTTGAATACAATTTTCTTTAGATGACCTATTATCTCCATTACATCATCTTTTGTGCTTTCTTAAAATTTTCAAGGCAGGCTTCGATTTGAGACTGCAAGGTCAATATCCTTCTTCAATTGACCCGTTGCATGAACATACGATCCTGATCCATCGGCAATGCCTTCCATCCTTTCGAAGATCTTGTGAAGCTCAGCTCCAAAGGATTCTACAGAACTGCCTAAGGTAAAGGATAGCATGTCCAGTCTCGAATTTAATTCTTCTTTTAACTGATTAAAGTCATCCTTCAATTGATTAATTTCATTTGACCTGTGACTGTCATACTCAGCAAGTAAGCTTCTTAACTGATCAAGTTGTTCATTAGAAAATCTTCCAGAATTTGTTATAGGCTGATGTGGAGGTGATGGAATAGAACTTGGTCCGGCCTCCGAAGGTCCAGCAGACGAAGGTCCCGCAAAAGATGAATCAGGGACTGATGGTCCCGCAGTAGATGGTCCCGGGATTTCTTCTAGTCTGGTTCCCTCTGCACCATCCCTATCTGTTCTTTCCTCTCTCCTCATCCAAACACCATTAACTTTCTTAAATCCCATTCTATGAATAGTAGAAGTGCTGTAATAATCAGTGTGTCTCAGTTTTCTTAAAGGTTCATTTTCCATTATGAGCACACCCTGGCTTCTAAAAACTAGTGTCAGAATCATACCGTATGGCAGTGTTGATCTTTTCTTAGTAGCTGCCTCTGCCATGTAACCTATCATCATGCCAGCTAAATTGACTGGCCTTCCAGTTATAATGCAGTCCATCATCAGAACGTCTCGCTCCGAGACATACTCGAATCTCCCTATTTTTGGAAATAAGATTCTACCACATATATTATGCAATAATCTGAGTTCTAGGTTTAACTGATTTGCAAAGATCTCTTCGAACTCAGTCACATCTCTTCCTAGCATCCTTGATAGTGCACCACTTCTGTCATTAAGTTGACATTCCATTAAACCAACAGTGGGCATTTCTAATAGGGTTCCAAGAATCTCAGTTGTTAC
>UESW01002537.1:51037-134043 GCA_900491605.1 Calamus simplicifolius | reverse complement strand
TGAAGGCCTTTTTCAGCAAAGGACAATCATATTTAAAGTGCCCTGACTTTTTGCACTCATAACATACCAAGGGCTCTTTTTCTTTTTCTTTCTCCTTGTCTTTTTTCTTATCCTTTTCTCCATCAAATCTTGCTCCAAATTTCTTTTTATGAAGGGCCTTTTTCTCATAAACTTTCTAAATTTTTTGGCCAAGAGAGCAGTTTCCTCATCATCTTCATCATTACTTTCACTGCTGCTCTCTTCCATTTCTGCAGTCTTGAGGGCAAGAGTTTTCTTCCTTTTGTTTCCTCCTCAACATGCTGCTTCATCGTCAGCTCGTGGGTCATTAAGGATCCTAGAAGCTCCTCTAAAGGTACTGCATTGAGGTCCTTTGCTTCTTGGATAGCAGTGACTTTTGCTTCCCACGCTCTTGGTAGTGACCTAAGAATTTTGCGCACAAGGTCAGCATTAGAATAAATTCTACCAAGACTCTTTAAACCATTCACAATATCAGTGAATCTAGTGAACATGCATGTGATGGTTTCAGTTTGTTCCATTGTAAACAATTCATATTTATGAACCAAAATATTTATTTTTGATTCCTTAACTTGGTTTGTTCCTTCATGAGTTTTCCAACCTATCCCAAATTTCTTTTGCGGAATTACATGTTGAGATACGGTTGAATTCATTTGAGTCTAAGGAACAATATAAGATATTAATGGCTTTAGCATTTAGTTGTGCCATTCTCCTATCATTATCATTCCAATCCCTTTCGGGTTTAGGAACAATAGTGCCATCAATAAGGTGTGTGGGTGTACTAGGTCCGTTTATTATTACTCCCCATAATTCATAGTCCGAAGCTTGAATGAATATTCTCATTCTAGCTTTCCAATATGAATAGTTGGTTCCATTAAATAAAGGAGGTCTATTCGTAGAATGACCTTCAGCAAAACATGAACCACTTTGTGTTGCCATAAGGATCTTTAGCCCTTGATCGTGAGATCAAATTCTAAATGAGCACTTGCTCTGATACCAATTGTTGGCCCAGATGGCCACCCAAGAGGGGGGGGGGTGAATTGGGTTCTTTAAAAAATTAGTCCTTTTTAAAATAGTTTGCTTGAGATTAATGAGGGCAAATGCAAGAAAACTATAAAGTGCAGTGAGTATAGAGATAGATAAAGAGACAATGAGACACTGCAAACACCAAAGATTTTATAGTGGTTCGGTGTATTCAACACCTACGTCCACTCCCAAGATTCACTTGGGTCCACACTATAATCTCTCTAGATTACATCTGAGTTATTTTCCAAGCTCACAACTCAAACTTGTTGTTTTACCAGGTGCACAACGAACCCAGCTGGTTTTACTCGGGCTTACCAGCACAAAACCCTACACGTTTTTTCACGGGCTCACAACTAACCCAAGCTTAACCCGAGGTAAAACTACCTCCTCTAGTTCAATCCCCCAGATTGAACTAGGCAAAAAATAAGATAAGTATTGTGTGTGAATACAAAGCTCCTCAATGAGCAAATATACAAATTAATAACAAGGTTTAGAAAAGCTTGATTTGAAGATTGGTTGGCTTTTGAGCTTTTCTCCTTTTCTTCTTTTCTTCTTCTCCTTGCTGGATTGAATCAAGCCTCAGCTCCGATTCTTCGTGGTTGAAGCAGTTGAGAAGGGTTGAAAAGCAAGAAACAAATCTCCTTTCTCCAAGTTGGGAAATCCTCCAAGACTTTGATTTTGAACGCTTTGGATTCCTCTTGAGGCTTTTGGAGTGGATTGGATTTAAGCTAAAAGGTTTTCCTTTCAAGATTCAAGCTCTCAGATTTTTAAAATGGGATTTGTCTATCTCAGATTTTTTTTAGATTTTTCCGTTCTTTTTCCTCTCTCTTTTTTTTTGAACAATAGACTCCTCTTTTTATAGATTTCTTTTACACCTCTTTTGGAATAAAACTATCCATTGGAGTGTACCTTGCATCAAAATATATCCGTTAAAAATGAGTAAAAATAGAAAAGTTACCGTTAGAGCTGATCTGACAACTTCGTTTTTTGTTCCAGGTGGGTTGGAGTCGACTCTAACTTTTCTGAAGTCGGCTCTAGCTCGAGGCGTTTTAAAATGATATTCCCGGAGTCGTCTCTGGCTTTTCTGGGTCGACAAGATGCTTTTCCGGAGTCAACTCTAACTTACCTGGAGTCGACTCTAGGTTGGAGCCAGAAAAATCGACTTTCTGCTCCGTCTGTGAGAGTCGACTCTCACAGTCTCGGAGTCGACTCTAATGATCGTGCCAGTTCCGGAGTCGGCTCTGTGATTCTCGGAGTCGACTCTAATGTCTGCAATTCTTACCTAGACATTAGATTCGATCCAGAACACATTGAAACTTCTGATTTTGATTTTTCAATAGTCTTATAGGCTGAAACACTAAATCAAAATCATCAGAGCCTTCAAAAATTATACTCAAATAGTTTTGTTAATCATCAAAATCATCAATTGGGTCAACACGTAGGTTTCCGCCTTTCGGGTGTCACCGCACAAGAGCTAAGGAGTCGTTAGCCAAGAGCTGGGGTGTCGTCGTGCTAAAAGCACTTCATTTTACTGAAATAGATACCCTATTTTGAAAGCACTTCATTTGCGACCAAGACACCCTAGTTCAAAAGTTACGACACACGTGTTTTATATATGCTCCCGTGTAAGTTGACTCAATACATAAGCATCAAATTCGTCCATCAAAGCTTCGAAAGGCGGTATAATTCTCTCTAGGTCCTCTTCGGTATTAATAGACTGCAAACAAGTCTGCCTGATGCTTGAAGCAGCTCTTTCCTTGACCTGATTTTTCCTTGATCTTTTTGACTTCTTCTCGACTCCACTCTTTAATCTATTCTCTCTCGGGCGACCTTTCATCCTAATTTGTTCAGGATCTTGAATTACAAGCTCTGTACATGGTTTAGCTACGCAGTTGGCATTCACGGCAATTTTGAATATAGGTGTTAGACCATCCATCACTACATTAAATGCATCTTCAGACATGGAGGCTATCTCTGCGAGCTTCATCATCCGATGACTCAGCAAACAATATCTACAATCATTAACATAATATTAACAAAAACAAATATTAAGACATTTAAATTAAAAAATTATCACTGCATACCGTAATTTTCGTGTGTTTTTATCATAACCTTCAGTATTGCAGTCGAATTCATCGAATTGGTATTTTATGTCCTTGCACCATCTCTTCAAGAAGTATTTATCTGGTAAACGAAATACGTCACTTTGATGAAGAACCAACAAGGCATGCCTACACAGGTACCCCTTGAACTGAAAGGATCGGTACTGGCATTGGACATCCTCAATATTTCTATCATATGACACGATATAATCTTTGATCATCTCCTTGCCGATTCCATCGACTTCAATCCTTTCATACGACTTTACGGAATATACACAACAGTTGCCAGCTTCCTTGATCAGTTTTGTATTTGATGCAGCCATTTCAAGGATCTCATTCTGAAATTTTTTGAAAATGCGCCTTGTATACCTTCCTGCAGCTTGTCTCTCAAAAGGTGATGATATCTTTAGGAAAGCAATCGTTTGCAACGTCCTATTATCTTCCTCATTTTCGGCCTCATATCTTTTTTTCAAGGCATCTTCGTACTTACTTATGAACTCCGTTAGTGTTGTCTTCGAATTTATAAACCCATCGAAGAAGTGATTAATGCCCTCGCTCCTTTGTGAAGATGACATCCCTGTTCAAAATTTTGTCAACAAAAAAAAAGCGTTTAACGCGAACATGAACCAAAGACAATGACATGCAAACCTGCAAAGAATGTATCCTATAGGTAAACTGGGACCCATTTATTCCGACATTCATAAAGGACATTGAACCAATCTATAGACTTGCATTCTTTATATTTCTCCATAACATGTGCCCACCTTTCCTCGAATGACTGTATGGTCAATAAATCATATATCGCCTCATCGAAATCAACCATAAACTTGGGATTTGCCATGCAAATGTGGCCAATCCTTTCAGGTATCTTCTTCAATATATGCCAAAGATAAAATCGATGTCGTGTGTTAGGAAAAACTTCTTTGACAGTAGCCTCGATTGCCTTATCTTGGTCAGTTATTATGGCAATAGGTGCTTGACCACCATTTACATCCAGCCATGTCTGAAAAACCCATTTATATGTCTCAGTACTCTCATCAGACAACAATGCGCATCCAAGTAAGGTGGACTGTCCATGATGGTTGACCCCGACGAATGGACAAAAAGGCATTTGATATTTGTTTGTCAAGTACATTGAGTCAAAGCTTAGAACATCACCAAAGTATGTGCATGCCAATCTTGACCTTGGATGAATCCAGAAGACAGACCTCAGATGACCATTATCATTGAGGTCTAAGGTATAGAAGAAATTGGGATTTCTGAGTTGCATTTCGGTGAAATGAATTACCATCGACTGAGCATCTCCTTCTTTCAGCTTAGACTGACGTTCGCGACAAATGAAGTTACGAGCATCCTTCTCGGTGAAATCCAATTGTCTTCTGCTCCCTTTTCTCCTTGCTATGGCAGAGTATATCTAAGTCGTCGGAACATTCATGGCATGTAAATTGCTGATCTCTGCCTTCTCTGGTGTGCTGATCCTCCTATGCGACCGTAGATAACCAGTTGATGTTATGGACATCCCATGGTTATGTTCTAGAGAAACCTCATCCAATATCCACTTACCACTTGTAGCATTCAGTCTTACTTTTATGGATGCCATACAATCAACTTTCCCAGTATCCCTATGATTCATACTCTTCTATGATTTTCTAGATTTTTCTTGCCTCCAACACGCCAGGTGCTTAAAGCAAAGTTCTTTTTGTTGTTGGCCCTGCTACACACTGTTGTGATTCCAAAACCAACTCGTTTCGCATATCCATTGTAGAACGTATATACATCATCTGCTGAATTGAATTCCATTCCAGTTTGAGGAACTACAGTATCATCCACTGCATTTGGAGCGATGGGTGAAGGTGCACGGCCGGGAGTGTTATCGATTTCTTTTCGATCTACAATTTCAGCATCAACTGTGAAAATATAGGCACGCAGTCATGAACAATGATATCCATAGATTTAGTTGTCAATATATGCTAACAAAGGATTAGGATTTAGGACACGAAGGTTAAAATAATACGACACCCCAGTTATCATCTGACGACACCCTATCTTTAAGGCGATGACACCCATGGGTTCACTGTTAATGCACGTGTGTCTTAGCATTGGTTCTAGTGTGTCGTGAGGTTTCAACTGGGGTTTCGCGAAGGATTTTTGGCCTAAATCCAATCCTCCTGGGGTGTCACAGGGATTCTCACCGTGATCAGTTCTAAGCACGGGTGTCGTCGCCTTAAAGCTAGGGTGTCGTGAGCTTTCAACTGGGGTGTCTTGAAGGAGTTTCGGCCGAAATCCAATTCTCCTAGAGTGTCGCGGGGATTCTCCGCGCGGTCAGTTCTAAGCACGGGTGTCGTAGCATTGGTGCTAGGGTGTCATGAGATTTCAACTGGGGTGTCGCGAAGGAGTTTCGGCCGAATTTGACAAGGGGTGTCACGGGGATTCTCACCGTAATCAGTTCTAAGCACGGGTGTCGTCGCCTTAAAGCTAGGGTGTCATGATCTTTCAATAGGGGTGTCTCAAAGGAGTTTCAGTCGAAATCTAATTCTCCTGGGGTGTCGCGGGGATTCTCTACGCGGTCAGTTCTAAGTACGGGTATCGTGGCATTGGTGCTAGGGTGTCGTGAGATTTCAACTGGGGTGTCGCAAAGGAGTTTCGACCAAATTCAACAAGGGGTGTCGTGGGGGTTCTCTCCGTGATCAGTTCTAAGCACGGGTATCGTCGCCTTAAAGCTAGGATGTCGTGAGCTTTCAACTGGGATGTCTCGAAGGAGTTTCGGCCGAAATCCAATTCTCCTGGAGTGTCACAGGGATTCTCCGCGCGGTCAGTTCTAAGCACGAGTGTTGTAGCATTGGTGCTAGGGTGTCATGAGATTTCAATTGGGGTGTCGCGAAGGAGTTTCGGCCAAATTCGACAAGGGGTGTCGCGGGGATTCTCACCATGATCAGTTCTAAGCATGGGTGTCATCGCCTTAAAGCTAGGTTATCGTGAGCTTTCAACAGAGGTGCCTCGAAGGAGTTTCGGCCGAAATCCAATTCTCCTGGAGTGTTGCAGGGATTCTCTGCGTGGTCAGTTCTAAGCATGGGTGTCGTGGCATTGGTGCTAGGGTGTCGTGAGATTTCAACTGGGGTGTCGCGAAGGAGTTTCGGCCGAATTCGACAAGGGGTGTCACGGGGGTTCTCTCCGTGATCTGTTCTAAGCACGGGTGTCATCGCCTTAAAGCTAGGGTATCGTGAGCTTTCAACAGGGGTGTCTCGAAGGAGTTTCGGCCGAAATCCAATTCTCCTGGGGTATCGCGGGGATTCTCTCCGTGGTCAGTTCTAAGCACAGGTGTCATAGCATTGGTGCTAGGGTGTCGTAAGGTTTCAAGTGGGGTGTCGCGAAGGATTTTCGGCCAAAATCCAAATCATCCTTGGGTGTCATGAGGTTTCCTCTTGGGACGACGTAAAACTTACTACGGTAATCAGGTATTTGGCTTTCCGAAACTCTCTTCTGTTCCCCATCCCCCGAAACTCATCAAGGGGGGGGGGGGGGGTGCAATGATTCGATTCCTTTGAACCGCCCACTGAGATGGTGGCATGTGGAAATCGAAACACCCTCCAGGAGTACCTTAAATATGGATGGGGGAATGCCATTGTTCATCATCTTTTCAGCTGATCTTCCAAAATTTTTGTATACTGATATGGCTTCTAGAGGCGAGGGGCGATCGACTGGCCCCCTGGGAGCCGTCGCACAACAGTAACCATCGATTTGGATGTCTTTGCAGAGTCACTCGCAAACAGCGAGCGACTCAATAGGGCGGCCGAGCAATACATGACTGTTTCAACGAGACAGATCGAGGTCCTATGTCGGGCCAACAGCCGGCTGGAGGGGCAAGTAGAGTCCCTCCAGCGCCAGATCGCCGAGTTAGCCCCACAGCATGGGGAGAGCTCGGCAGCGACCGAAGCAGATGACAAGCCCCAGTGAGGGCTCATGTCCTTTTTTCTTTTCTTTCCGTCTTCTCTTTATTTTTGTGATGAATAAAAATAAATTTTAGTAACTTGGGTGTCACGGGCCTTCTCGCCGTGGTTAGTTATAAGCATGGGTGTCGTCAGATGAGAGCTAGGGTGTCATGAAGTTTCAACTGGGGTATCGCGAATGACGATAGCACCGACTCAGGCTGTTAACGACACCCCAGTTCTCATCTAATGACACCCTAGCTTTAAGGCGATGATACCGATGACGTGACTGTTAAAGCAGGGTGTCGCGGGGATTGTTCTCCATACGGGGTGTCGTGGGCCTGCTCTCCAGCGTCGTTTATAAGCACGACACACCCTTTATAGCATTTAAAGACACCCCATAGAACAAGCTACGACACCCCGGAAAGCAACATATGAAGATCGCAAAGGTTATAAGCATGGGTGTCGTAGCGTTGTAACTACGGTGTCGTGATGCTTTTCTCCAGTATTCGTTTGGAGCATGGGTGTCCTAGGCTTGTAACTACGGTGTCTTAACAGTATATCAGGGGTGTCGTAGCTTTAACGACAACACTAGAGCTAGGGTGTCGTGAAGTTTTAACTGGGGTGTCGCGAACGACGACAGCACCGACTCAGGCTGTTAATGATACCCCAGTTCTCATCTAACGATACCCTAGCTTTAAGGCGATGACACCGATGACGTGATTGTTAAAGCGGGGTGTCGCGGGGATTGTTCTCCATACGGGGTATCACGGGCCTGCTCTCCAGCATCGTTTATAAGCACAACACACCCTTTATAGCATTTAAAGATACCTCATAGAACAAGCTACGACACCCGGAAAGCAACATATGAAGATCGCGAAGGTTATAAGCATGGGTGTCGTATCGTTGTAACTACGGTGTTGTGAGGCTTTTCTCCAGCATTCGTTTGGAGCACTAGTGTCCTAGGCTTGTAACTACGATGTCTTAACAGTATATCAGGGGTGTCGTAGCTTTAACGACGACACTAGAGCTATATGGACAGGAAATAATGGGGAATATAGGCCGAACCACTCTGACGACACCCCAGTTCATGAGGTATAACATCCTAGTTAAAAGAGTATGACATTCGTGCTTACAAAACAGTAAACTCTAAACAGTTATGACTCCCAGAATGTCATAACTGTTTTGTTCTAAGGAAGTTACCCGCGCATTAAACGGTTTGGTCACGCATTAACTAACTCTAACCAGAAAAAATAGTTGGTGTAATAAAGGAGCTTTAGAAAGAAGTGGGAAGAAGGACTTTTTACTTCATGCTGCGGACGACATTTCCTCCAGAAGTTTTTGTACAAAGACTCCAGTAGCCAGATTTTCCAGCCTCGAAGCTGAAATATTTTCTTTCGACCGGACTCTCAGAGCGAGGGCGACGGTTCGTGCTCAACTAATTCCGGTGATGCATCCGAAATCCAGAGCGAGGGGAAAGAAAGGGGAAGAAAGAGAGTTCTTCTTGCACAGATGAAATCCAACGTAAAATGGTGCTAGGATGGAGGGAAAGGGCATTTTCGTCCGCACGGTAATTTTAAAAAAAAGCGAACTGCTTTAAATGCCCGTCACGTTCAGAACGTTACATCGTAGCAAGGCCATACCGTCCGGCACCGTCATCCACGTAGGCTCCACGTGGATCAATCAGAAGAGGCGGTGCAGCCCATGTAGGCCTTGCTGCACCGGGGATGGTATACAAATACTTTTCCAATCAAAAATGCCCTTTCATTGTAGCTCTTATTGGGCCCAAGATTTTAGGTCCTCCAAAGAGTGGAATAACTTATATTTTTCAAACATGTCTCAAATGTCCAACATCAGTGCCAACTGCTTCACATACTCTTGAATAGTCTCTATCTTCTTAAGACACCTTAAGTTGCACCAAGCAATGAACTCTACACTGTAAGAATTAAGCCTGCATTTCTCATTTCAAGTCCTCTTGGGTGCTGATGGTGCAACGATCTATCTAAACAATCTCACATCAAGTTCGTTGTCATAGTTTAGCATCACCCATCAAATACATGGTTGCTAGGTAACCTTCATGTCCTCCGAGTCAGGATGCACCTCTCCAAAGTACTGCTTGATATACCAAAAATTCTTCAGCTCTTTTGCATCATGAGCCCTCCCATAGCTCTCTGACTCTCATGCTCGCATTCGTCCAGTCCCATCTTCCACAAGGTTATGGGTTGGTGCAGCTCCAACTACCCGCGTGAGCACTTGGACTCTCGCAGCCAAGTCATTTAATTGCTTTTGTAGATGCTTGATAGACCTATGAGTGCTGACGTCAAGAGTGTCCATTATCTCTGTAAGCTGCTTTTTTTTTTTTTTTTTTTTTTAATAAGCGGGCGATCATACAACACGAGTATGAGTTAGCCCATAAAAGTCAGAATACACTAATTGCTATAAGACAAAAGGACAGTGATCACCCTGCCTCCAACTCCAAAACCCTGAATGGTGAGCCACACTCGAAGCCACCCAATCGGCGGCTGAATTAACCTCGCGATAGATGTGCCGGATCTGAACCCCCTGGAGCTCACTCAGAATAGCCCTGATATCTTGCAGAAGAGGGTTGGTCGCGGATTGGGAGTCACTATCCCTCCGCAACCATCGAATAATAGTCATAGAGTCGCCCTCAATAATGAGATTATAAACATGCAGAGTCCTGACTGCGAAGGAGATGCCCGCCCAAGCTGCATATAGCTCAGACATAGGGACCGAGGAGTCCAGACTACCAAAGCCACCGGCCGCCAACAGGACTCCCTCCGACCCACAAATGACAAAGGCGGAGCCAGCTAATCGCCCATGGACACTTCCGTCAAAGTTGATTTTCACAAACCCTGGAGGAGGGGGCTCCCAAGATATAAAAACCGTATGCCGGTTCGCTGCCGAAGCAGCAGGGGAGCTCCAGAGGCCAGCGGAGTCAAAATCACCAGAGATGAGGCCACGGGCACAATCCGTCGATAAAGATCGGATATTCCTCATGATCCTGTGGTGAGATATAGAAGCATTATCAAAGATAATCTAGTTTCTAGACAACCAGATCTGATAAGCGATCGAAGCCCATAGAGCACTTTTATAGTATGGAGCATTCCTGAGGTCTTCCAAGAAAAAGGAGCACTGAGAATCCCCATGATCCGGTCTACAGTGATAGCCAACTGACATCCATACCCGCCCCACTCTAGGGCAAGAGAAGATGGCATGCGCCATGGTCTCCGCCTCTAATCCACATAATGGGCAAGTCGGCTGTATAGGCAAGCCCCTCCTCCCCAACAAAGCACAAGTAGGAAGGCATTCCCACAGAATCTTCCATATGAAGAGTTGGATCCTGGGAAGAATGGAAAGCTTCCAGATCCACCCAGCCTCCACCGACTACTGAGACCGAGGCCTGAATATCTTCACAAGATCTTTGCTGGGGGCCCTAGTTAGACAAGATCTCCTCCAGAGTCTAAAATCCGTAGCTATGCCCGGGGTGAGAGGAATGGACATGATCCGACGAAAGAGCTCCGCACCAAAAAAACGAGTCACCATCGGGATGTCCCAGGAGGAAGGATCAGTAGAGATCAGATCCTTAACAGTCATACTACTCGGGATATCAATACTAAAGAAGGAAGGCCATCGAGAAAGAGGTATGTCAGAAAACCAGGTGTCTTGAAGAACATCAATGGAAGAACCATCTCCAATCATCCACGAGGTGTTTTTCAGAATGGAGCTACCATAGCGACACACCTTCCAAAAGGAAGAATAACGCCGAGATGCCTGAATATGCACAGAGGAAGACCAGTCTCCATATCTCGCGCGCATAAAAGAACTCCAGAGGCAATGCGGCTCCAGAATGAACCGCGAGGCATGCTTGGCCAAAAGGGCCTCCCTTCTGACAGCCAAAGACTGGATCCCGAGACCGCCCTCCTGGATCGGCATACAACTCCTCTCCCAAGACAAAAGATGAATACCATGCTCATCCTGCATAGAAGCCCAAAGGAAGTCCCTGAAGCATCTCTCAATTCTTCTAAGGCAAGATAACGGGATGGCAGCATTGGAGAGGAGATACATAGGAGGAGAGGAGATACATAGAAGAGGAGAGGACCGACTGGATGATAGTTACCCTAGCCATGCAAGCTGCTTTCGTGTTAGCTCTAGGTTGGTCAAATGATCACCTAGCGAGAACAAATGTGTCATGCACTCGTTGATCTCAGCCAATTGCATATCCATTGCAGAAATCTATTATTTGTAGCTGCATGGCTTTTCCATCTCCGCTTGATTTTCTATTAGAATCGGTTCGGTGACCATTGCCTCTACTTTTGTTGTCCTATTTTTTTTTGTACAAACGGATAATCACATTAGTGTAGTATGAGTCAATCCAAATATATCAAAGTATAAAATTTGTTTAAAAATAAAAGAACAGAAGCCATTCAAATTTCAGATCCAAAAGTACGAACGATAAACCATTGAAGCCGCCGTCCAATCCGCAGCAGAATTAATTTTTCAATAAATATGACATCCCATTTCTCTTGGTGCTCTCTTGTTAGACCATTATATTTTGTGCCAAACTCCTCAATTGAATCAGACTTTGATACCACCTATCACGGGTTTAATTTTTCTCACACCAAGACGTCCTTCTATTGTTATCAGCACAACAAAACCAACAACCCCAAAACCAAGGCAAAATCAAACGAAATGCAACAAAATAGGCAACGAAGCATAAACAATATTGATAGGAAAGAAGAATGATATCTTTATTGATAATTGAACGATTATAACTTATAAGCCTATGCAACTATTACTCAAACTATAATTAAAAGAGCACAGCAAGGGAGGCAACAACAAACATTGCAAGAATCCACTAGAAAATTGGCCTGCTAAATTGTTTCCGCTTATCTTTCATATAATACTCCAACGAGGCATCTTCTTATATCCTAATCCGGGGCTTCAAAGTATCGAGGAGCATTTCACTTTATTAGCTGCTCATCTGGACTCTTATATATGAAAACACCCCAAAATCTCTTCTAACAAGGGAAAAGTGTCCTTGAAGTGGCTGCTCTACATGACATTGATATACAAATATGCACAAATGGTGGCCATGGCTATGCATAATGAACTTAAAATGGATATTCTTTGCCTTTTGTGGAGACAAAGATAAAGACTATTTTTGCCCCTACCATCGAGATAGAGAGATGATAGGAATTATATGTACGACTCGCCGATCTTATAAAAATTTTTATAATTTTATTAAAAATTATATATGTTGTTAGAAGAGAAATGGGATTGGTAAGAAAGAATAAATATAGAATAAAAAACTTTTATGGTTTTAGTCCCACGTTGGTTAAACCCAGGTACACAAAGCCTTAAGTCTTTGATGAAGAAGAACCAAAGCTAGTGGGTTCTAGTGGTTCTTGGGCTTGATCAAAGATTGGGCCTTGGGGCCGTTGGGGCCTTGATTCATGAATATAACTACCAAGTGGTTATATATAACTTTTTTTTTTCGAAAGGCCACAAAATTTGAATTTGAATGTCAAAGGACATGTCCTTTTGAAGAGGCAAACTGTTTTTATAAATTTAATACTTAATCTGAGTTTTTGTATTGAACTTTCGTTTTCTATCCTGAGAGCACATATACTTAAGAGGGAATAATTTCAGTTTGCCAGAGTCTAAATTCTAGTGCTGAGAATTTAGATTATTGACAGTCGAATCCTGTCTGGGAAGACAGACACTATCTTCTAAGCACAAGAAAGGAGTGGAATATTTCTGTCTTAGGACATTGCAATCAAGCAAGCTTCTGTCAAAAAATAGTTTTATTTCTTGTTCGTCTATTTTATTTAAACTTATCATGAATTATTGAATATAGATTTCTAACAAGAATTTTTTTTTCCTATATAATATGAATAGGAATAATTTTTTTTATGAAAATAAAATAGTAATGAATATTTTTTAAAATGAAGATGGAGCTAAAGGTTAAGGTCCTTGGGATGTCTCTGCTTCTGTTCGACAGACTGGGTTGCTTTGCTCATGCTCGATACTTTGATCATTGGGTTGGTATGTTGGTGCTGCCCTGTTATCTTGCAGCAAATTATGTACTTTGATCTATCGAATTTGACCGCATCAAAGTGGTATGATCATCATTTTATCAAAAAAAATTAAGGTCCTTGATTATGCTTCACTTTGCTATCATCGTTACTGTTACTATTATTGTTGCTGCTCCTACTATTATTATTATTATTATTATTTTTTTTTTGGGATCAATATATGATATGGTACAATGATCTCGTGCCACAGCCGTATCAGCAGGTTGGTGCGCGATTCAGCTATTGCACATTGGGTTCGATCGACAGCCACCGTCCTGCACTATTTTGCCAGCTAGGATGAGACAAAAGAGCGGTGGCAAAGCTGTCATGGAACACGACGTTAATGGCCGAGAAAAAGGCGACAGAATTAGATCTTATGTTGTGGCAAATCTTTCAAACGTGACAAGAGCGTACCTACCGTGCCTCACGCCTGCCAGTTCCGAATCAAATAAAGTTGCGCCTCTTTGCAAGTGACGCCATGCCCGCATCGTATGCGATCCCAGCGCGAACTTTTAACACGATTAAAGCGTGACGTGATCGCCCTCCGCACCAAACCGACGGATGTCGTCACCTTTCAATATTAAAATCCAAAAAAAAAATGCGCAAGGTCCGCCGTGGCAGCGCGCAATCCGGTGTTCCCTGTTCGAAAATATACACCGAATCCCAGCCCTTCGCTCCCGTCTCTTTCGTCGTTCCAACTGGCAATATGTCAAAATCCGAGCCGTCCATTAACTGAGTCAGCGCCAGCGGTGGACGATCGTTAAGTTTCTCGGCGTGGGAAATCTAACCTCTCGCTGGTGTCGGGTTATTTTTGGGAGAACATAAGGACAGTCCGATCAACGGAGCAAACGGCGGTTTCCCCGAGTTGCCGGTCACCGCCGCTTGGCCAGCGGGTGAGCTGAACCCCCTTTCCCGCTCGCTATCTTGGCTCTTCGGGCGTGGAAAGAGAATCGGGTCACCGCCCTTTCCACACCCGCGGCTTTTCTCTCTCCGTGGAACTGACGTCGTGGTGCAGGGGAGGCAACCGCAAAGGAAGCAGAGCTAGGGAGGTGCGGCAGTGGAGATGGTGGGGATCTTCCCTCGTTTCTCCAGCGGGCGGAGCGGTCACCGGCAGTCGAAGAGCGCGATCGTAAGCATATCGCATCTCACCAAAAACAAAGATTGGGCCACTTCTGTTGTGAATTTGGAACGACTTTGTGTCGTTTTCTTCTATTTGGGAGAATTCACGTCAGGATTTTGACCGAAGTTTTGGATTAACCGGCTGCAGTGGATTGCTTGTGTGTTCAGTCGAGATTTATCTTGATTTTTTTTTGATTTTAAGGTAAAAAATACTATTTTTTGTCATTTTTCTTTGGTCTTTATGCTTTCAGAAAAGAAAATTTATCCTGCGAGGAAGAACCCAATTTGATTTTGTTGTTGCTTGAATTCGCTGCCTTTTTTTTTTTTTTCTCGGACAGCTTGGGGAACAATTGGACCTTCTCTGTAACTATTGTCAACTGTTTTAAATTTTTGGAAAATTCTTAATTTCCAATTTGTGTTGGAGTTAATTTCAGCTATTACCTTATTCCATCTGGTTGGCCTGTTTAGTATTATCGTTTTCGTTTCCCTTTTTTTCGGGATTTTTAATGATATCCTCAAGTATTTATCCTTATCATAAATCCTAGTTCCATGAGGTTTTTTCTTTTTTTTTTTTTTTTTTTTTTGGCCTTCCTACCCATGTAACCACCTTCATACCGGTGTAATCATATTTCCTTTTTTATGGTGGTTTATTTGATATCTGGAAACTTGGAAACGTCCCTCTAACTGATTATTTTCTCATTCTTTAAATGATAAATTGCTAAGATTTTAAGCTTTTTTTTTTTTATACTCATGATTTTCTAGCAGAGGACCAGATATATTCAGGGAGGATGCAATTCTCTCCTTTTTGCCTATGAAATATATGGACAATTTTTATCATGTTGAACATTTAGTTAACTCCCTATCTTCAGGAGGTTGGGGAAACGGTGGCAACTGATGCAGAGGTACCTGGTTCTGCGCCTCCCACTGCTGCCCATGGAATTGAGGTAGCAGTTGAGTTTAAGCCAGTTGAACACCCAGTGGAGCCTCTCAACCATGACCAACCTGTTAAATGCCCACTACCAGAACCTTCGATACTTAATGTAAGTTTGCATCCCTTCGCTGGCTCTGTAATTATTCCCCTTGAATCCCCAAAGTCTAGTTCATGACTTTCTATTTCACCTCAGTTATGCCTGGTTTTCCAGTCGATGGATGATCGGGGTAGTTTTGAAAGAAAAACAAATATTTATCAGGCAATTATATTTAGTGATGATAACCAATCAATTAATCAATTCTTGTTGTCAAACTATTAGATCTCATTATCCTTTGATACTTCTCTTTTTTTTTATCCTGCATCTCTTTTGTGCACAAGTTGATAGGGTTCAAGAATGCAAAGATCTGGTTATTTGCATGTACAAATCGATGTCTTGTGAAAGACATTACCTACACAAGCATAGCTTCAGGGGCCTGTGTTGTTAATTTCTTTTAATCTTTTTTTCAAGGTTTTTAAGACTCAGATACTATTGATATCTGCTTGTTTTAAATGAGTATCACTTAGAAAATGATGACCTGACTGTATAATTTTCTGAATGTTGTCATTAATAAGACTGGATGTGACTACTTGTTTTGGATATTGTTACTTTTTCCATTTATCAGATCATTTTATTTCTGCTGCTCCTTATGGATTTGTGTTGCATTCATGTTGTTTTATTGGTGTCGCTATTTATTTTTGGTATCATATAAAGTTTGGGTGCATGATGGTGACATCTATTTTGAACTATTATTCCCTAGTTAATTAGGGTTGTTTCATCCATCTTTTCTTTCTTATGATCAATTCATCAGCTGATTAAATTTAATGTTTCTGATGTCTCTCTTCTTTCTCTACTTCCACATAAATCTGGCCTTGTTTCCTCACCAAGGCCTTCTCTGCCCTCGTTGCTGTTAAGCATGTGACTGCAACAATATCCATCTCTTTATATCCAAGTATTTTGGAATACACTTTCCAACATCCTTCCGTTTCTATAACTCATTCACCTAATCAATTCCATGATTTTTCCTTTTTGTTTCCTTGTGAAATTCAAAACAATCCCTTGTCATGGTGGCTGCATGACAGTTATTCCCTTCACTGAATTGCACTTGGGGCTTAGATTGTCTTCTAGTGTCCTGTCATTTTTTTTTTCCTTACTAGGTGTCCAATTTTATGATTTTATTGTATGCAAGCATATGTACCCTTGCACAAATAGGGTTTATAATCACAGGAATAAAATTTATAATTTTTTAATGTCATTCCATCATTTAATTCTTGCTAGTTAGCAAGCATGCATACACCATTTAATTTAGAAAGGGTGAGATGATGAAACTGAATGTCAAACCCGCACGACATTCTGAAGCTCATTTAAACTCTATTTATCAATTGTTCCTGTTTTCCTGCATTTATTTAAGGGGGAATGTGTATGTGTAAATTTCCTTATTATTTGAACTTTATGGCCAGATTCATATGGGATTGCATCATGTTTTGCAGAAGACCTAATTCATCTCCACCCTAGATATTGTGTCGTGTTATGTGAAACCCCTTTTCTTATTAATTTAATAAGACCAAAAACTTGCCATTCTATAAGTTTAACCATAAAATTGTGTCTCTTTGATTTCTTCAAGTGCATCTTAACTTATAGTTATTGATCATCCTATTTATTCACCAATTTATCTGCCTTTTATACTTCATACTTGTTAGATTTTAATTCAAGGCATTCTGTTGGCGCACAACACCAAAAATAGTTTTGTTAGGTAATGTACATTTCATTTGAAAGCACACCAATTTCACCCCACACAAGCTGGAACACGGTCTATCAAATAAGGCTTCCCCTTCTGCTTTAGTGCACTGTAGAAATTATACATTTCAAGCAAGATGTGGGATTTGATTTATAGCATTGGTGATCAAGTTTTCCTCACCATGGTTGTACAGATGAACATCATAATGTGAATGTTAACTGGTACTTAAAAACAATACAAAACAAAACAACACACTCTATTTTTAGTAATAATTATATGTTGTGCATCTGTACAAACAAATGTTAGATATCTATCTCTGTATCTCAACTTATGCCCTGATATCATATACTAAAAAGTTATAATATCAGATGCCATCAGAGTGGAGATAGTGCATGCATGCTTTTATAATCCTCGTTGTGAACTGGCTGCTAGAGTTTCGCATTGCATCTTTCAAATGCTTAGCCCAGAAGTAGTCAGAAATTCCTTTGAAAATGTTCAAATCACATTATATTATGGGAAAGATTGATATCCTGACCATGATGTCTCTCAGAATCAATGAAAATCTCTGAAACAATTTACCCAATACCTTGCTATATATATGATTCTTATTTCTTATTTTGAAGCCATACTGAATTCATTTTCTCATTAAGCCTTTGAAGGACCTTCCTATTTGGCAGACACAAATGGATACCGAACAGTACTGTTTATCCATTAGTTCAGCTGATGTGAATGCTAGCATATTTGAAAGTGGCCAGCATGGGATTCACATTATATTTGCAAAGTTGAAGCCTTCTGCTAATCCAATAAAATTTTGAAATTTCCCTCTGTTAGCAGATTTGTCTTTAGAGAATTTGCAGTTATGGTGATATTTGATTGACCAATATCAGGATGGAAGAATATGGAAGGAGAGGATCTCTTCTGCAGGCTAAGAATGAGGACTGACTTGCCTGTTGTGAAGGAAGGTTCACATCTTGAATGCGAAGCTGGTGGAATGAAGCCACACGCTGACCCACCGAGACGGGCCATATTGTCATCCATAAGTGCCCCTGAACATAATATCTTAGCTCTGCTGGAAGAATGCAATGCAGCTGAAAATCAGACTGTTGGTGAATGAGCTCACATGCTATTGAACTTGAATTCAAGATCTCAATTCCTTTTCACCTCAGTTTTCTCTTATGCTTCTGTGTCCCACCCTTGTTTTCTAATTCATCAACTGCTGCACCAACAATGATGAGACAAAAACAATGGCAACAAATCAGCTATACAAAAGTGTCAGTCTCTTTTTTGTTATAAGAGATGCTCCTATTCTCACCATGGAAGCATCTTTACTTGGGCTTCATCAAATATTAATCCTCAGTATGGGGGTGTATGTGTTTGTGAATGTTGCTTATAGTTTGATGAAATTTCTTTCTTGATATGATGAAACAACATTGCGCTAATTTCCCCTAGTAAATTAAGCATGGTGCTTTAAAGACGGTTAATAGCATGGAGATCATAGGTAGGTAGAAGGCACAACACATATGGAACATGAAAGGTGCATGTAGAAAACTTCTTTGGTAGATAAAGCTTGTGAGTCACCTTAACAAGGATGCAGCTTATAATTTTATTTTATTTTTTTGAGCCTGCATCTAAACTCTGCATTTGAAAAAGAGTACCTTCCTTCCTATCAGACATGTAATGGCTTTTTGTATCTTGTCGTTCTTCGCCTTGATTAATAGAGGCATTTGACAGATGTTATAAAAAATAAAAATAAAAGCTTTATTTCTATAAGATTACCAAGGCATGCATCCAGATTGTGTGACATGGGTTGAGGGCACAGTGAAACCAAAATGTTTAATTTAGACTTGCTAACATATGTTTCATTCTGTGAATAAGAAGGCAGTTCTTCCTTCTGTCTTGATACATAATTTCTTTGGTTTAACAATCAGAGGCACATAGTCATAACCAAGGTATAAAATCACTGAACATTGTACAAATGGGATCTGGTTAGGCTTCAGAATTTAATGCCTGATCTGGTTGCAACTGCTTTAAGGTCTCAAACTTTCCCTTTTCATCTACCATTACCAACTAAACATACAGTCAATATTAGACTTGATGTACACTAACAGATGGCCATCAACTTTTAAATAGTTCGGTTTTCTATCTTCAAACATGGAGACAGCTCCTTAAAACACAATGTCACATTATCCAATACACTGGATTTACTATTATTTCATATGATACTTACTTAATGAGTACTCTACATCTTAATAAGGATTGCTGACTCGCTTTCAACATCATCACTTGTGCTTCTTTCAATTCCCATAAATCCAGTTTTAAGAAATAAACAACAAAAGATTATCTGATAATTGTTTTTTCCTTACCGATAGACATGGTCTATGGACAGTGCATCAACATCACAATCCATGGCTCCTCACAAATGTCTGAAGCTTCTCTAAATTGGATTGTCAGCAGGCAGATGATATACCATCCTCAGCTTTAAAACCCCTCTCTCCTAATTCTTGTCGAGGCAATATATACAACCATAGCATCTTCAAGTCAATCAGGGAAACTTATATATTGCAGTTAAAATAGTGTAACAATTCATGATTGAATTTAAAAATTGCATGTTTTATAAGGAAATAGCCCTGATTATTATTATTATTATTATTATTTATCCTTCCGATCGTTTTGAATTGGTGCAGAATCCTTTTTCCACCCAAGAATACAATTCATTCATTTTGGCCAACACTAACATATTTTATAAGGAAAGACACCTGAATATCCATAAAAAAATTTTATATCCATACTTGCTCCGTATCCGCACCATACTCACCACTTGTTTTACACTTCATTTTTTTTAAATTTAATTTTAGATGCAGATTTAAAGCAATTATGGGCTACTTTTTCTTTTTTTCCTTCAATTTCAAGCTGGATAAATGATTGAACCTAGTGAAATTATGATCAGTTGCTACTTGTAAAGTTTTATTGAATGTTTAAAATTGTGTTAATAATTAAGGATGATTATCTAAATTTACTAGCAGCTATAATGGGTATAGGATGGAGTGAAGATATTTTTATGTCAGTACCAACTCCATATCCATAATGAGTAATGCCATATATCTTTATACTCATATCCGTACCTAATTTTTTTGTTCACTGGGAATTGCCATCCCTTCGCATTTCCTTAGCACTCAGGCTGAACTTTGGCAAAGTGAAGCATGCAAGGCCATCAGGATATAAAGGAAGCCTGTATAAAGACAATATCATGTCTGAATATTCTGTCACTGTCTTGAAAACACAGGCATAAGAATGAAATCTGAATTATAACGGCAAGGTAAATATAAACGTCTGCTGACAGTCAGTAATCATCCAATAAGTGCATAAAAAACAAAACCAATAAGCCTGAACAGATCTGCACAAGTTGGATTTAGTAATTCATGACCAATTCTTCCGTTTGATCTTATGATGGTTATAGATTCTGTCATGGGGGTATAATATTTTTAGACATAGTGGTGAAAAATAAGAAACTGCAAAATATAAAGGGAAGCATAATTGTGCATGAATCAACATCTACTTTCTATGGCACTTAAGCCTGATTATATCTGTTTGGGTTGGTGCCGTAAAGTAGTTCCTTAATTAAAGCTTCACCAGATCTTCTCACCTCTTCCATCTATATTTACCTGCAGCTCCTCTTCTACCTAAAACAATCTTCAACACACTTTGAAGGCTTTCTCCTTTTGTTGCTCGTTTGATATTTCCTGAGAGAAGTCTTTCTTGAATCTATCTTACTAAGAAAATTAACAGAATATAAAAATAGCTCTGAAACTATTTTTTGTGTTTAAAATAATTTTATATGAAAAAAAATTAATTTGAGTATCATACCCTTATAATAAAGATTGCATAGAAATTAATATACTATAATATATTATTATAATATAATATCAATATGATGATATTGAAAGAGTAGTGCCCTAAAAGCCAATCATATAAGGGCATTTTTGTAATTTTTTCAACTCATGTATGATATTTTATCAATTAAAAGGTATTTTTTTCAATTCATCATATGCTGTGTCTTATATTTATTAAGATTATGATGAACCCCATAAGGTTAGGGCAATGGAATTAGGGTTATGATGAAGTTCATAATGATGAGACCTAAGTTCCTAAAAACTCTAATTTAAAATGTTTCCAGTCGAAGGATCATCGAGTCGGGGATCGATGATACCGGTAAGACTGATACATTCTATGTATGCTCAATAAAAGGGTGGTTGGTCTCATAGCCACTTGTGTAGAGATACTAATACAAGGATGTGGGTGCTCATTAGGGTATGAGTTCACTGAATTAATCCATATTGAGAACATTTATGGAGATCTTACTTACTTGTCAAAAGATAGTTTTCTTAGTCGGAGTTGTGCAAGTGATCCCTAGACCTGAGATTACCATAGAATCTTATGCACATGAATCTATGTTTTAGTTCATACTCATTCATGGCTAAGTCATGTACGGGGTGTTCATGGATACAAAGGATTGTGTATGAAGGTTATGAGTAAGTCAACAAGGAATCGATCATTCCTAGTAAGAGAAAAAGTAATCCCATGTAATCTCATCATATGATGACTCAAGAAGTCTTTGATCAAAGCAAAATGAAATTAGAATATGTTTCTAATTTTTTATTTATCGAGTCTTTATTATTGATTTGAGATTCAAATGAATAAAATGTTAGGGTTTGACATTTTTTCATATCCATCACTTATTCGGGATAAAGAAAGATCGAAGGATTAAATTGCACAGTAACTTGCCACTGAAGGGTATTTTGGTAATTCCATTAAATTTCTCATCTTCTAGGTAGATATGATACATTGCTAGATGTCAATCTTGTCTTGTAGGTTTTTATGAATTAAATTTATTTAATTCATGAGTCAATTTGAAAGACGGTTCAAATTGGCAACTAGGGTTAGTATGATTTGATCTAATTCGGTTAGTCAGTTTCTAATCGAACTAAATCGACTTAAACCTAAACTTACTGCTGGCCAGATGAGGAACCCAATGGGTCACACACATAAGGAATTGGTCAAAGAATTATTTTAATAATATTAATTAATTCAATTTGTTAGTAGAATTTATTGGATTGGATAAGGTTGAATTAATAGAGTCCAAAAAATATAGGACTCTCGGAAGGGAAACTATGCACGTGCAGAATTTTCAAGAGGTGCCTAAGAGTCCTTCTGATTTAAGGTACTAGGATGCGCATCTTTTTGGGATTTATAGGTTTATTGAACGTGGATAACCTTATCTAGATATTATTGTATTGGATAAGGTTGAATTAATAGAGTCCAAGAGACATGGGACTCTCGAAAAAAAAATTGTGCGCGTGCAGAATTTTCAAGAGGAGTCTAAAAGTCCTTCTGATTTAAGGCACTAGAAGGTGCATCTTTTGGAGATTTAAGAGTCCATATAAACATGAAGAACCTTATCTTGACACATGGAAAAATCAGAGGCTATCTGATTTAAGATGGGATGCCAAAAGCATCCCATCAGGTGTGGCGCGTGTAGGGAAAAAGGTGCAGAAAATTATAACGATGTGTCCCTTGATTCAAATTGAAATGAATTTAAAATTTTATATCCTTTCAGAAAGACGTGGAATGGGTTGTATCCCTTCATTTGATGTCTCCCCATTCACTATTTAAAGGGGGTGGCACATATGGGATTGCATTGGATAATTTTTAGTAATCCTTGTTAAGACAAGAGTCTTCTCTCTCCCTCTCCCCTTCCTACAAGCCTTAGTCAATTTAGGACAACTCTTTTCTTAGCCTATACAAGTTTTATTAGGCTTAAGAAAAGTGTAAAAGGATCCTAAGAGCCAAGCCAAGAAGTCAAGAAGCCAAAAAGAGGTTTAAGTCAAGTTCGTGAGCATATCTTTGATCCAATTTTCGTGTGGATCACCATTGGAGGGCGAACACTTGGGCGCCTAGTGGAAAAGATTGGATAACCGGCTTCCTTCTTTCTTCACCAAGTACTAAGGTATGTTCCTCTACATATATGTTACATTTTATGACTAATTAATTGTTATAATCAAGGGTCTTGGGTCTAAGGTTTCAGTTGATTAGGGTTTCAAGGTTAATTTTTTTGAAATCCAGCCTTCCGCTGCATGACCGGAACCCAACAATGGTATCAGAACCACCTTGATTAATTCAATTAGTGGTCCATAATATATTGATTACATGAATGATTATGTTATGCTTTTAGCATGATTTGTTTTATTATGTAGAGTTATAAAATTTCTTATATTAGAACACGCCTCCTGAGCCTCTATGCCTGGGTGTTTTGCATAGACTGGCCCAAGGGACTAATGAGCTATGGCCGAACAGTTCTATTTAATAAGAAATTTTACTTAAGATGATAATTTTAAAATTGCATTGAATATATGCATGGTATGATATTATTGTTATGCATATTAGAAAAAGGATGTGCATGAGACTATCAAAGCCCTCTTAAAATTATTTTAGTCGTAGTGTGATAGAATCATAATACAAATCCTTTTAGGGTTTGATTAATCAATTAGTGTCTAGAAAAGTGGTTCTGGAAAGGTAAAAAGATCATGGTTTTTTAATTGGTTCTGTTGACTAACCTGGCCAATTAAATTGGTGTCTAAGGAAAACAACGGGAGGACCCCTACCTCTCTCTCTCACCTAACCGGCCAATTCGATTGATTTAGACCTTGAATTGAAAATGATATATTGATTATGAACACTACCTAATGCCTTCCTTCATACTAAGATAAATTTATGATAACAACTATAGTAGGTTTGTTGTGCAACACAAGGCCTACTCTAGGGTTAGATATGAATTGTCTTAGTGCATTTAATGCTTTATAGCATGATTAGTGGTGTTGCTTTGTTGTGTAACACAAGGGCAATATTATTCAATCATGACTATATGAAAATGAAGGGTTTGACTAAACTAAAACATTATAGTTTGTTGTGTAACACAAGGCTATAAGTATCTTAGAGGCAGGTGTTATGTTGAGAGTTGCATGGTTGCAATTGGAAAGGATATTTTCTACCCTTGAACTCATGAATATTTGTTGTGTAACACAAGATATTTATGATGAATTGGGATCTCAACCCCACTAAAGAAACCCTGGTAGGGTTTTCTCGCTTACCATAGGTGAGGGTTATGGTATTCGTGATAAAATAATGGGAGATACAATTAGATTGATAAGTCCTTGCCTAGTTGTAGACATCATTATGAGTGGTCTGCTTATGTATTGTTCTTTACTTTTAATGTAGATTAAAATTTTATGGCTTTACTTTATCACTGCGGGGCATTTTAGATGCCAACAAGTTGACTGGTCCAAATTATGTGGACTGGTTGAGGAACTTGAGAATTGTCTTAACTCAGGAAAAGGTTTCCTACATCCTCGACTCTCCTAATCCAGATCCGATCGGAGATGATGCTACAGAGGAGGAACGAGCCACATATAAAAAGTGGCAGAATGATAGTTTGACTGTTAAGTGTATCATGTTGGCCTCGATGAGCAATGAATTACAGAGGCAATATGAGGAGCGGGAACCTCAATCCATATTGCTCAATCTTAAAGAGCTTTATGGAGAGCAAAGTAGGGCTGCTCGATATGAGATTTCGAAGCAGTTGTTCTGTGCACCTATGAGTGAGGGCTCATCCGTTCAAGCTCATGTTTTGAAGATGATTGACTTAATCACTCGGTTAGGTCAATTAGGGTTTGTAATGGATGGAGAGCTTAATCAGGACTTGATCCTACAATCACTCCCAGACTCCTTCTCACAGTTTGTCATGAACTATCACATGAACAAACTAAATATTTCATTACCTGAGCTGTTGAATATGCTCAAGACAGCTGAGAGTCACTTCAAGGGTGATAAGGCTCATATTCTTCTAGTTGATAGAAAGAAGAAACATGCAATGAAGAAAGGTTCAAAGAGAAAGAGGAGCCTTAAAAGTAGCATGCAAAAGTGGAAGAAGGCAAAGAAGCCTTCTGTTGATCGAGCCTGTTTTCACTGCAGCAAGCAGGGACACTGGAAGAAGAACTGCAAGATATATCTTGCAAGTTTGAAGCAAGATGCTGGTGAAGAAGCATCAAAAGGTTTGTACATGATACAAACTAATTTATCATTGAGTTCTTCAGTTTCTGACTCATGGGTATTGGATACTGCATGTGGATCTCATATATGCAAGTCATTGCAGGGACTACAAAGAGTTAGAAATTTGAAGAAGGGTGACTTCAAGCTCTATGACGCGAGTGGAGAAACCATTTATGCTGAAGCTGTGGGCACCTATTTGTTGTTATTACCTTCTGGCAAGATATTAGAATAAAAAAACTATTATTATATTCTAAATATTATTAGAAATATTATTTCTGTACCCTTGTTATTAGAACAAGGTTTTGAAATAAATGTAAAGAGCAATGGTTGCTCTGTCTTTTATTCTAATAAATTGTTTGGACATGGTTTGTTTAATAATGGTCTTCTAATTCTTTTGCTTAATGATAAAGTTTTGATTGTTGATAACAAGAAAAGAAAGAGAGAAGATGTTAATGCCACTTATATCTGGCATTGCTGTTGGGGAGATTGTTGAAAAATTATATGCCCCAATCTTATTGATTTTGATGATTACCAAAAGCCATGAGTACATTAAAAGATGTAATGAGTTTATTTACATGAGCATTGAATTTATTTAAAACAATGAATGAGAATGTTAAAGACTTTAATCAAATTGAAAGTAACTTCAAGTTCAATGTTTAAGCTTTCAATTAGAAATTTAATACTTCATATTGTAATCAATGAGTTTTTGGAACACTTCTTGAATTGATTCTTAATGTCAATTTTATTATATTCAAGTCAAAATAATGATTTAAAATGAATCTGGAACGAATTTAAAGTCAATCAGAAAACTTTCTGATTTTTGATACGTTCCGGAGCCGACTCTTGAGTTTCAGAGTCGACTCCCCTCAGAGTACAGAAATAACTGTCTGTCTCGAGTCGACCCATGCGATTTCTTGAGTCGACCCCGATTCTGTCGAGCCGACTCCATGACTGTGCGAGTCGACTCCGCTCAGACACCAGAGGTGTGTTTTTCTGAGCACTTTGCGAGTCGACCCCAACTTTTCATGAGTCGACCCCCGACTTTCAGGAGTCGACACTTTACTTTTGGTGAGTCGACCCTTTGACTTTCTGAACATTTCTATTTTTAGTATCACGACCTCGAGCCGACTCGGGAAAAGCATGAGTCGACTCCAGCAAATCTGGGCAAATTTTTTCGAATGCCAACTCAGCGTCAACGGTAAGATTTTCGATTAACGGCTATTTTTCTTTGTCTCTAACGGCTATATTTTTGCAGAATCTATAAATAGAGAAGCCGTTTTCAAATCAAAGATATAAAAAAGAGAGATATTCATTTCAAGAGAAAAGAAAGGAAAAATCAGAAAAACAGAGCATTCATTGAAAAAATCCGTGATTCAAAATAGAGTGAAAGAAAGAGTGTGAAATCCAAGGAAGCTCCTTCTGTGTTCAAGCTCAACAATCCAAGGAAGCTTCAGAAGAAAATCCAAGAGCTATTCAAGAGCATTTCAAGTGATTTTCAACACTCAAAAGAGGAAAAGGTCAAATCAACTCCAAAGTACATTCCGTGAAGAATCCAAGCTGAGGCCAGATTCTACACTTCAAAAGAGTTGAGGAAAAGAGGAAAAGAAGAAAAGCTCAAAGCCAACCAACTGCAAATCAGGCTTTTCTAAACTTTATTCTTACATTTGTTATCTGCTCATTGAGGAGCTTTGTAACTGAAAAACTATATTCTATTCTTTGTGTCTAGTTCAATCTGGGGGATTGAACTAGTGGAGGTAGTCTTACCTCGGTCAAGCTTGGTATAGCTTGGGTTAGGGTTTTTGTGCTGGTGAGCCCTTGAAAACCAGCTGGGTTCGTTGTGCCCGGGAAAACAACAAGTTTGAGTTGTGAGCTTGTAAAACAACTCTGCTGTAATCTAGGGTGATTATAGTGTGGACCCAAGTGAATCTTGGGAGTGGACGTAGGTGTTGGATACACCGAACCACTATAAAATCTTTGTGTTTGCCGTGCTTTCATTGTCTCTTCTCTATCTCTGTTTTATTCACTGCACTTTGTATTTGCATTGCATTGCCTTCATTCATCTTAAGCAAAAATTTTTAAAAGGCTAATTTTTAAAGAACCCAATTCACCCCCCCCTCTTGGGTGTCATCTGGGCCAACAATTGGTATCAGAGCTAGTGCTCATTAGATTTTGATCACACGATCAAGAGCTAAAGATCCAAATGGCAACACAAGTTGGATCATTTGCTGAAGGTCATTCTACGAATAGACCTCCACTGTTTAATGGTTCAAATTATTCTTATTGGAAAGCTAGAATGAGGATATTCATTCAAGCTTCTGATTATGAGCTATGGGTGTTATAATAATGGACCTAGTACACCCACACATGTTATGATGGCACTATTGTTCCTAAGCCCGAAAGGGACTGGAATGATAATGATAGGAAAATGGCACAGCTTAATGCTAAAGCCATGAATGTCTTATATTGCTCCTTAGATGCTAATGAATTTAATAGAATCTCCACATGTAATTCCGCAAAGGAGATTTGGGATAGATTAGAGGTTACCCATGAGGGTACCAATCAAGTAAAAGAATCTAAAATTAATATTCTTGTTCATAAATATGAATTATTTAGCATGGAACAATCTGAAACCATTGCATGCATGTACACTAGATTTACTGATATTGTAAATGGTTTGAAAAGTCTTGGTAAGACATATACTAACTCTGAACTTGTTCGAAAAATTCTTAGGTCATTACCAAGATCATGGGAAGCAAAAATGACAGCAATCCAAGAAGCAAAGGACCTCAACACTTTACCCTTAGAGGAGCTTCTAGGATCCTTATGACCCATGAGCTGACTATGAAGCAGCATGTAGAGGAGGACACAAAGAAAAAGAAATATTGCCCTCAAAGCTGCAAAAGAAGAAGAGAGCAGCAGTGATGATGATGATGATGATGATGAAGAGACTGCTCTCTTAGCAAAGAAATTTAAAAGATTTATGAGGAGAAAGAAACCCTTCCACAAGAAAAAATTTGGAGCTAAGTGGGAAGGAGAAAAGGATAAAAATAAGGACAAGGACAAAGAAAAGAGAAAGACCCCTTGACTTGCTATGATGTAATAAACCGGGGCACTTTAGGAATGAATGTCCAAAATTGAAGAAAGCCTACAAAAAGAAAAAGAAGGCTTATGTGGCGACATGGAGTGACAGCGAGGAATCTTCTTCCGAAGAAGAAGAACAAAAGGAAGTCGCAAACGTATGCTTTATGGCGGACGACAATGATGAGGTAAGTTCCGAACCCTTGCGATGAATTTGCTTTTGATGAACTTTTTGATGCTTTTAATGAACTTGTTGGGATTTCAAAGTTTTGAAAAAGAAATATAAGATTTTGAAAAATGAAAACTTAACTTTCATTCAAGAAAAGAAAATCTTAATAATGAAGTTAAGAAACTTAAATCTGAAAATAAAATTTTAATAAAAGAAAAAGAATCAATCTCAATGAAAATGATAAACTAAAGAAAGAGGTTGAAAAACATAAAACATAGTTGATAAGTTTACTTAAGCTCAACTAAACTAGACATGTTATTAAATAGTCAAAAAGCAGTTTTTGACAAAGCCGGATTAGGATATAACACTTTAAGAAAACAAAAATCATTAAAAATATTTTTGTGTGCTGGCCAAAGTAATTTTACATGCTTTAAATGTAATCAAAAGGACATAAATCTTATGAATGTAAAATTCTAAAACCTAATAAACTTAAATATTAAAGGAAAGAAAATATGGGTTCCGAAAGGAACAATTTTTGTTGCTACTAACCATGAAGGACCCAAGAAAGCTTGGGTACCTAAACATAAAGTTTGATTATCATTGCAGGAATGTCTTGTGGCCAAGAGATCAAAGAGAAAGTGGTATCTTGATAGTGGCTGCTCAAGACATATGACGGGTGACAAAGAAGAATTCATCACCCTTGAAGAAAAAAAAGGAGGAGTTGTTACATTTGGCGACAATGGCAAAGGCCAAATCTTGGGGTTTGGTAACATTCAAATAACTCCCTCACATATATTGAAAATGTACTTTATGTTGATGGTTTAAACATAACTTAATTAGTATAAGTCAATTATGTGACAAAGGTTTTAAAGTATCATTTGAATCTTCTTATGCACTGTAGCTAATCCCATTGATAATAGCATTGTTTTTATTGGAAATAGAAATGGCAATGTATACATGATTGATTTAGACAAATTGTCTACTAATAATCATTGCTTAGTTGCTAATAATGCTAATATGAATGAGATTGGTTGGTTGTGGCATCGAAGATTAGGTCACGCAAGCACACACCTATTTCAAAACTAATTAGAATGGATTTAGTAAAAGGTTTACCTAAATTAGATTTTGAAAATAACAAAATATGTGATGCATGTCAGTTTGGAAAACAAACTAGAAGTTCTTTCAAATCTAAAAATATTGTTTCAACTTCTAGGCCATTAGAGCTACTTCACATGGACCTTTTTGGACCAACTAGAACCACAAGTCTAGGAGGAAAGAAATATGGTCTTGTGATAGTAGATGATTACTCTAGATTCACTTGGGTAATGTTTTTAGCTCACAAAGATGAGACTTTCTCGATATTCATGAAATTCTTCAAGAAAGTAACAAATGAGAAAAACACTACCATAGTGTCTCTAAGAAGTGATCATGGAACTGAATTTGAAAATCACTTATTTGAAAGTTTTTGCAATGAAAATGGTATTAATCATAATTTTTCTGCACCTAGGACCCACAACAAAATGGTGTAGTTGAAAGGAAAAATAGGACTCTAGAAGACATGGCCCGTACCATGCTATGTGAAAGTAAACTCCCGAAATACTTTTGGGCGGAAGCTATTAACACAGCATGTTACATCCTAAATAGAGCTTTAATAAGACCTATTTTAAAGAAAACACCTTATGAATTATGGCATGATAGAAAACCCAACATAAAATATTTTCATGCATTTGGTTGTAAATGTTTTGTTCATAATAATGGTAAAAATAATTTAGGCAAATTTGATGCTAAATCTGATGAAGGAATATTCTTAGGATATTCAACAACTAGTAAAGCATATAGAGTATTTAACAAGAAAACTTTAGTTGTTGAAGAATCTATTCATGTAGTTTTTGATGAATCTTTAGCAGTTCTGAAAAATTGATGATGAGGAAGATACAAACTTAATTGAAAAGATCTTGAAAAATTAAATATTGATGTATCTTCAGATCATGAACAAGAAGCTAAAGATAATGATTCACCTAAGGATGATGATACTAACACTAATCATAATGATGTAGATCTACCTAGAGATTGGAGATATGCTTATAGTCATCCTAAGGAATTGATTATAGGTGATCCATCTCAAGGAATAAGAACTAGATCATCTATGAGAAATATTAGTAATCATCTTGCATTTGTATCTCAAATTGAACCTAAAACTATTGAAGAAGCTGAAAAAGATAATAATTGGATGTTAGCAATGCAAGAAGAATTAAATCAATTCACTAGAAATAATGTATGGACCTTAGTTGAAAGACCTAAAAATCATTCTGTTATAGGATCAAAATGGGATATTTAGAAATAAACTAGATGAAAATGGCATAGTAATTAGAAACAAAGCTAGATTAGTTGCAAAAGGATATAATCAAGAAGAAGGTATTGATTTTGATGAAACCTTTGCACCTGTAGCTAGATTAGAAGCCATTAGACTATTACTTGCATTTGCATGTCATATGAATTTTAACTTATTTCAAATGGATGTAAAAAGTGCTTTTTAAATGGATTTATAAATGAAGAAGTATATGTAGAACAACCACCAGGTTTTGAAGATCATGAATTTTCAAATCACGTTTTTAAATTGCACAAAGCATTATATGGTTTGAAACAAGCACCTAGAGCTTGGTATGATAGATTAAGTAAATTTTTAATTGAAAATGATTTTATAAGAGGAAATGTTGATAAAACATTGTTTTTGAAAAGAAAAGGTAAAGATTTATTAGTAGTTCAAATATATGTTGATGATATTTTTGGTGCTACTAACAATTTCTATGTCAAGAGTTTGCTAAGTTGATGCAGGGAGAATTTGAAATGAGCATGATGGGAGAACTCAACTTCTTCCTTGGACTCCAAATCAAACAAAGCAAAGAGGGAATCTTTATCAACCAAACAAATACACAAGAGAAATTCTAAAGAAGTTTGGTATGGAATCAATAAACCCCTCGGAACACCAATGAGTCCTTCATGCAAGCTGGACAAAGATGAAGAAGGTAAGAAGGTTGATCAAAATATTATCGAGGTATAATCGGATCCCTACTTTACTTAACTGCAAGTAGACCAGATATAATGTTTGCTGTTTGCTTATGTGCTAGATTTCAGTCTGAACCTAAAGAATCACATTTAATTGCTGTTAAAAGAATACTAAGATATGTAAGTGGAACAAAAAATGTAGGTTTATGGTATTCTAGAGACTCAACATTAAATCTGATTGCATACACTGATTCTGATTATGCTGGATGTAAGTTAGATAGAAAAAGCACAAGTGGTGCATGCCAATTCTTAGGAAGTAACTTAATCTCATGGTTTAGCAAAAAGCAAAATTCAGTTGCATTATCAACTACTGAAGCTGAATATGTAGCAGCTGGAAGTTGCTGTGCTCAAATCCTATGGATTAAGCGACAACTTGAAGACTATGGTATCACACTTGATAAAACACCTATAAGATGTGATAACACAAGTGCAATTAATCTAACTAAAAATCCAATTCAACATTCAAGAACCAAACACATAGAAATTAGATATCATTTTATAAGAGAACATGTTGCAAATAATGAAATTTGTCTTGACTATGTTAACACTGAAGAACAATTAGCAGATATATTTACAAAACCCTTAAGTGAAGAAAGATTCTGTTATCTTAGAGGAGAGTTAGGGATTTGTGATCCATTAGAATGAATTTGAAACCCCTAAGGAAATTTTATCTAAAATTCTTTCAAATCCTTGATCTTTAAGGAAATCTTATCTAGAATTCACATCTAATTGATCTATCAAATCCAATGATTATTTTATCAATTTTTATGATCAATTTCCGGACACATTTCAGAAATTTCATGTTTTTGCTCTGAAATGGTCTCGGAGCCGACTCGGTGAGTATCGGAGTCGACTCCTGGTTTCTACTGAAACTCTCGGGTCGACCCCTTCTCGGCGCGAGTCGACTCCACTTCGGGATGGTTTTCTGTGACTGTCCGGAGTCGACCCCTGCTTTGCGGGAGCCGACTCGAAGTGGTCCCAGGTTGATTTATCTAGGGCAGAGTCGACTCGCCGTTCTTTTCTAACGTCTCAATCTCTCAAAATACTCTCTCCAAAATACTTCCAGACCTTCCAAATTTCCTAAATCCCTGATTAACCCTTCCAATCGACCAATGGCCCCAAAACTCGAGGTTCCAACCTTTGTGCGGCCGGTGTTAAGAGGAAGAGAGCCGTGAGGAAGACCGTGAGGCGTCCGGTTCGTGAGCCATCTCCTAGCTCGGATTCGACATCATCTTCTTCAACTCCAAATGCTTCTCCAGCTACTGCTCCTTCTCAGGTAGATAGATTAGCTGATAGAATCATTACCACGGGGAGAAAAGTGGATTTTGAGTTATTTGAGGCAGAGGGATTTCTTTTGGGAAGACAATTAATAGAAATGGGTTGGGAGAAGATCTGTTCCCTAGATTGTCCTACTTATCCCGCTCTTGTAAAGGAGTTTTATAAGAACTTGTCTAGAGGAGATAATGGTCTTATAAGCATTGTTAGAGGAAACCGAATCTCAGTGACTGTAGAGCTCTTTCAAGACTATTGGATCTACCCATGTCAGGAACTTCTACATTTTCTTCGGATGACAGATGCCCAGCTCTTTCTAGATTACTTAACCGAGAAGTTGTCGGTTTTGAGGAAGTTTTGCCAATCAATTATCCCTAGAACTGAGATTGCTTCACAACATATGTAGTAGGATCCTTTTTCCCAAGATAGGAGATTCGATTATGTGTCAGAAAGGGATATTTTTGTGATGGATGCTATTGTAACGGGCAAACCAATTAACCTTCCCAGTATGATTCTATGGTATATTGCTGACTGTGGAGGAAAGAGAAAATCAAGCTTGCCCTATGGTATGATCCTCACTAAAATTTTTCAGAGTCAGGGATTGTTATTTCTGATAGTGAGCCCATGAGGAACTTGAGACACACAGATTTTTACAGCTTGGCCACTATACATAGGATGGGATTTGTTAAGAAGAATGGAAAATGGGAAAGGAAAGGGTTGGTAGAAGAAAGAGCAGAGGATGCTGAGGCACCGGGACCATCGGTTAGACACTCTTCACCTGCACCTCCGAGCCCTCCTATTTCTGCTCCTGCTCCTACCCCTGCTCCATTGGTTGATCAAGCTTCATCTTCATCAGTTGGCTTCTCAGATCTTCAGCTAAGGCAACTCAAAGGACTTTTGATGATCAGTCAGAGAAATTAAAGTCAGAGTTTGAATATAAGTTCATGAATCTCAAGGAAACTCTATATTCTTTGGATGACCGGATCACTAAAATTGAGTCTACTCTCAGCACTTCTTCAGTCTTTAAGTGGAGATCTTAAGAACATATTTGAAGAACTTAAAGATATTTGCGGAGATGGCGAAACCTACTCTAAATGCAACGCAGAGCTACAAGATAAAATTTTGACTGCTTGCACCTTTGTGGATGAGAGGCTAAAGACTATGGATGGAATGGATCATTTGACTAGGATTGTTAGGAATGTATTAGACATGTTTTACATTTTGGTATCCACCAATGTGAATGATCTTGCATACCTTTTTGTTGATAACAGATGCAATCTCATAGGGGGAGCTACCTCATTCAGGGGGAGCCTAAGTATGATCATGCATAAACTCAATGTTTTTGTCATCATCTGTGATTTTGATGATTTTACTTTTGACAATGTTTTAATTATTTGAGCGTTTCGTTTATTAGCGTTTTTATGATGTGGCAATCAGGTAAATTCCCAGATACTTTTGATCCCCTTGGTTCAGGCCCGGCGGCGTGCTCGCCGCCGCGCCGGGCCTGATACTTGGCCGGCGACCCCGCCGGCGCCGGGGAGGCGTCCGGCGGGGTGGTGGTGGAGAGAGAGAGGAGAGGGAGGGCCAATTGGCCCTCCTCTCGCGCGGTGGCGGAAGCCGGTTGGTTCGGGCCCGGCGGCGTGCTCGCCGCCTCGCCGGGCCCGACTCCACCGGCGCCGGGCGTGCGTCCGGTGGAGGTCCGGCCGGCCAAGGTGGCCGGCCGTGCCGCCGGCACACTTCGTGCCGCGCTTGAGAAATTTTTGGCGGCCGGCTCTGGCCCGGCCACCGGCGGCCGGGCCGCCCTCAATTTGGCCGGCGGCGGCCCCGGCCGCCGGCCATGTCCCCGTCCCCTGTTCGGTGAAACAGGGGATCGGGAGGGATTTTGAAGCCGGCCGGTTCAGGCCTTTTGGGCCGTGCACCTGGATTTTGGGCCCCGTAACGGGCGGGATTAGAAAAATAATTATATGGCTAGAATCTGGGTGAATTCTAGTTTCACGGGGTATTTTTACTTCCCCTGGGAGATATTCGAGCCCAAAGTAGGGCCCGTGAATAGTTTGGGTAGAAATCCTAAGGGTCAATTTAACATTCGTATTCTAATAAATTAATTGTGTAATGATCCTGTAGGTGCTCAGACATGAATAGCTGATTTATACCTGTTGGATTGCGTACTGAGGTAAGTAAGCCAGTTATCAGATAATTATTCATTGGCTAAATTGTAAGTAGATGAAGCCATGCATGAGAGATGCCATTGATGTGATATATTACATGCAATTGTTCAGTAGTATAATCCACTGTTTACCCATGTGATGTGAGGTACTGTTATGTGTCGCCGCGGAATTCAATCATATGGTATTTCGAACTTCATGGGTATTTCGACCCTACTTCATATGTGGTATTTCGACCCTACTTCATACTTATGGTAACCCTACTTCAGTAGGGGGGATACCCGTCAAGGGGGTCCCTATTCCCTATTGAGATATTGCAGGGCCGTGGGTCACATTTTCAGTTACCATTGAGAGTATAAACAGTGGGTTTACTTACATTGCATGTTGAGTAATTGTGAAATGTTTATGCATGCAGATCATTTATATGCTTATTGATTGCTATGCTATGATTTGACTGTATAACATGGTTTACTTACTGAGTGTAAGCTCACAAATTCTTACAATGTTTTTATCAGAGCCACGAGGTTGAGGATGGATTGGTGGGGTGATGGATCTTCCATTAAATAAAGCAAGACCATTATTTGTTGTAGCCCCAATATTACATATGTGTAGGGCTTGATGCCCAGACTTTTTATTGTGGTGTGTAAGGGTGTTAGATGTATGACTTGGTTTTATTTATAAATGTTAAAAAATAATCAAATTGAAAGTAACTTCAAGTTCAATGTTTAAGCTTTCAATTAGAAATTTAATACTTCATATTGTAATCAATGAGTTTTTGGAACACTTCTTGAATTGATTCTTAATGTCAATTTTATTATATTCAAGTCAAAATAATGATTTAAAATGAATCTGGAACGAATTTAAAGTCAATCAGAAAACTTTCTGATTTTTGATACGTTCCGGAGCCGACTCTTGAGTTTCAGAGTCGACTCCCCTCAGAGTACAGAAATGACTGTCTGTCTCGAGTCGACCCACGTAATTTTCGAGTCGACCCCCGATTCTGTCGAGCCGACTCCATGACTGTGCGAGTCGACTCCGCTCAGACACCAGAGGTGTGTTTTTCTGAGCACTTCGCGAGTCGACCCCAACTTTTCATGAGTCGACCCCCGACTTTCAGGAGTCGACACTTTACTTTTGGTGAGTCGACCCTTTGACTTTCTGAACATTTCTATTTTTAGTATCACGACCTCGAGCCGACTCGGGAAAAGCATGAGTCGACTCCAGCAAATCTGGGCGAAATTTTTCCGAATGCCAACTCAGCGTCAACGGTAAGATTTTCGATTAACGGCTATTTTTCTTTGTCTCTAACGGCTATATTTTTGCAGAATCTATAAATAGAGAAGCCGTTTTCAAATCAAAGATATACAAAAAGAGAGATATTCATTTCAAGAGAAAAGAAAGAAAAATCGAAAAAACAGAGCTTCATTTGAAAAAATCCGTGATTCAAAATAGAGTGAAAGAAAGAGTGTGAAATCCAAGGAAGCTCCTTCTGTGTTCAAGCTCAACAATCCAAGGAAGCTTCAGAAGAAAATCCAAGAGCTATTCAAGAGCATTTCAAGTGATTTTCAACACTCAAAAGAGGAAAAGGTCAAATCAACTCCAAAGTACATTCCGTGAAGAATCCAAGCTGAGGCCAGATTCTACACTTCAAAAGAGTTGAGGAAAAGAGGAAAAGAAGAAAAGCTCAAAGCCAACCATCTGCAAATCAGGCTTTTCTAAACTTTATTCTTACATTTGTTAATCTGCTCATTGAGGAGCTTTGTAACTGAAAAACATACTTCTATTCTTTGTGTCTAGTTCAATCTGGGGGATTGAACTAGTTGAGGTAGTCTTACCTCGGTACAAGCTTGGTAAGCTTGGGTTAGGGTTTTTGTGCTGGTGAGCCCTTGAAAACCAGCTGGGTTCGTTGTGCGCCCGGGAAAACAACAAGTTTGAGTTGTGAGCTTGTAAAACAACTCTGCTGTAATCTAGGGTGATTATAGTGTGGACCCAAGTGAATCTTGGGAGTGGACGTAGGTGTTGGATACACCGAACCACTATAAATCTTTGTGTTTGCCGTGCTTTCATTGACTCTTCCTCTATCTCTGTTTTATTCACTGCACTTTGTATTTGCATTGCTATTGCCTTCATTCTTCTTAAGCAAAACATTTTTAAAAGGCTAATTTTTAAAGAACCCAATTCACCCCCCCCCCCCCCCTCTTGGGTTGTCATCTGGGCCAACAATTGCCGATATAGGTCATATAAGTGAATCTAGGATAAGCAAGTTATACAAAGATAACTTCTTTGATCCTATGATTTTAAATCATTAGGAACTTGTGAATCCTGCCTCATAGGAAAAATGACTAAGTCTCCATTCACTGGACATGGAGAAAGGGCAACTGAGCTATTAGATCTTATACACAAAGATGTATGTGGACCTATGACAACTCAAGCTAGAGGAGGATGCTCTTATTTTATCAATTTCATTGACGATTTATCAAGGCTTGGACACGTGTATCTTATGAAATAGAAGTCCGAAGCCTTTGATAAATTTAAGGAGTATCAAAGTATGGTTGAGAAACAAACTGGACATAGTATTAAAATCCTTCGATCTGATTGAGGAGGAGAATACATGTCTAGTGAATTTCTTGATCATCTTAAAGACAAAGGCATTCTCTCTGAATGGACCCCTCCTTATACACCTCAATTAAATGGTGTAGCAGAAAGGAGGAATCGTACCTTATTAGACATGGTGAGGTCCATGATATGCTTCACAGATCTTTCAGTATCATTCTGGGGTTATGCCCTAGAAACTACTGCCTATATTTTAAATAGAGTGCCATCAAAATTAGTGACTAGCACTCCATATGAATTATGGAAAGGAAAAAAGCCAAGTCTTAAATATTTTAAGATTTGGGGTTGCCCTGCTTATGTCAAAAATGTATTTGGACATAAGTTAAGTGCTAGGGCTGATAAATGTAGGTTTATAGGTTATCCCAAAGAAGGTATTGGATACATCTTTTATCATCCTGCTGAGCAAAAGGTATTTGTCAGTAGGCATGCCATTTTTTTAGAAAAGGAATTTATCCAAGAAGAAGGCAGTGGGAAGATACTTGAACTCACTGAAGATCAAGACTTACAACCTACTCCTATTGAGAATCAACAAGACATTCCTCAATCAGAAATTTCTAAAATCAAGAACAACCACAACATTCACCTCCTCTCCATAGGTCAGAGAGAGTGCGGGTGCACCTCTCAGATATGGTTTTATTATTGGAGATGACAACGAAGCCAATATCATTCAGGATGATGATCGTGACCTATACAGAAGATGTCGAGAGTAAGGACTCTGACAGATGGCTTGATGCTATGAAATCTGAAATGGACTCCATATATACCAACCAGGTTTGGACCTTGGTTGACCCACCTAAGGGAGTAAAGCCAATAGGGTGCAAATGGGTCTTCAAGAAGAAGATTGGAGCAGATGGCCAAGTAGAAACCTACAAGGCTAGGCTAGTGGCAAAAGGTTTCATGCAAAAACATGGTATTGACTATGATGAAACCTTTTTACCAGTAGCTATGCTCAAATCCATTCGGATATTACTTGCTATAGCAGCATACTATGACTATGAAATCTGGCAGATGGATGTAAAGACTGCCTTCCTCAATGGATATCTTGAGAGAGAAGTCTATATGTCACAGCCAGAAGGGTTTGTCTCAAGTAGGAGACCGCACCAAGTATGCAAGCTTAAGAAATCCATTTATGGATTAAAGCAAGCATCGAGGAGTTGGAACATTCGCTTTGATGAAACAATCAAAGAGTTTGGTTTCATCAAAAATATAGATGAACCATGTGTGTATAAGAAGACAAGTGGGAGTGCCATAGTCTTCTTAATTTTATATGTCGATGACATACTTATCATTGGAAATGATATCCCAATGCTACAATCAGTCAAAACTTGGCTATCTAAACAGTTTTCCATGAAAGATTTGGGAGAAGCATCCTGTATACTGGGTATAAAGATCTATAGAGATAGATCTAAGAGGATGCTTGGCTTATCCTAATCTAGATACATTGACTTAGTGTTGAAAAGATTCAACATGGAGGAAAGTAAAAGAGGTTACTTGCCCATGAGTCAAGGCATACATCTCTCTAAGAAGATGTCTCCTAAGTCACCTGAAGAGAGACAAAGAATGAACAAGATTCCTTATGCTTCAGCTGTAGGGTCGATAATGTATGCCATGTTATGTACCAGGCCTGATGTTGCTTATGCCTTAGGCACAGCAAGCAGGTTTCAGGCCGATCCAGGGAAGATCATTGGAAAGCTGTGAAAAATATTCTTAAGTACCTAAGAAGAACTAAGGATATTTTTCTTATATATGGAGGATTAGATTTAAAATTGGAAGGCTATACTGACTCCAGTTTTCAATCAGATCCGGATGATAGTAAATCCATATCAGGGTATGTTTTTACTCTATATGGTGGTGCAGTCAGTTCGAGAAGTACTAAGCAGCAAACTGTAGCTGACTCAGTTACTGAGGCAGAGTACATTGCTACTAGTGAAGCCGCTAAGGAAGCTGTCTGGATGAAGAAGTTCATTACGGAGTTAGGTGTTGTTCCAGTGATTCAACAACCGGTGCCACTTTATTGTGATAACACTGGAGCTGTTGCACAAGCTAAGGAACCAAGGTCTCATCAGAAATCCAAACACATCCTAAGACGCGTCCATCTCATTCAAGAGATCATTGAAAGACAAGATGTTGCTATAGAACAAGTTGACACAAAGAACAATATAGCAGACCCATTCACTAAGGCCCTTCCTCAACAGCAGTTTGATCATCATTTGGATTGTATGGGAATTAAATACAAAGGCGATTGGCTTTAGTGTAAGTGGGAGATTGAAAGAGTAGTGCCCTAAAAGCCAATCATGTAAGGGCATTTTTGTAATTTCTTTCAACTCATGTATGATATTTTATCAATTAAAAGGCATTTTTTTTGATTCATCATATGCTGTGTCTTATATTTATTAAGATTATGATGAACCCCATAAGGTTAGGGCAATGGAATTAGGGTTATGATGAAGTTCATAATGATGAGACCTTAAGTTCCTAAAAACTCTAATCTAAAATGTTCCCAGTCGAAGGATCATCGAGTCGGGGATCGATGATACCGGTAAGACTGGCACATTCTATGTATGCTCAATAAAGAGGGTGGTTGGTCTCATAGCCACTTGTGTAGAGACACTAATACAAGGATGTGGGTGCTCATTAGGGTATGAGTTCACTGAATTGATCCACATTGAGAACATCTTAGGGAGATCTTACTTGTCAAAAGATAGTTCTCTTAGTGGAGTTGTGCAAGTGATCCTTAGACCTGAGATTACCATAGAATCTTATGCACATGAATCTATGTTTTAGTTCATACTCATTCATGGCTAAGTCATGTACGGGGTGTTCATGGATATAAAGGATTGTGTATGAAGGTTATGAGTAGGTCAACAAGGAATCGATCATTCCTAGTAAGAGGAAAAGTAATCCCATGTAATATCATCATATGATGACTCAAGAAGTCTTTGATCAAAGCAAAATGAAATTAGAATAGGTTTCTAATTTTTTATTTGTCGAGTCTTTATTATTGATTTGAGATTCAAATGAATAAAATGTTAGGGTTTGACATTTTTCTATACCCATCACTTATTCGGATAAAGAAAGATCGAAGGATTGAATTGCATAGTAACTTGCCACTGAAGGGTATTTTGGTAATTTCATCAAATTTCTCATCTTCTAGGTAGACATGATATATTGCTAGATGTCAATCTTGTCTTGTAGGTTTTCATGAATTAAATTTATTTAATTCATGAGTCAATTTGAAAGATGGTTCAAATTGGCAACTAGGGTTAGCACGATTTGATCTAATTCAGTTAGTCAGTTTCTAATCGAACTAAATCGACTTAAACCTAAACCTACTGCTGGCTAGATGAAGAACCCAATGGGTCACACATAAAGGAATTGGTCAAAGAATCATTTTAATAAGATTAATTAATTCAATTTGTTAGCCAATCAGCATGCTAGCATATGTGGCTAACTATCGCTCCAATTTGGGTCGAAATTGATTTGAACCGGCTTAATTAATTGATCCAAATTAATTTTAGAATTAATTTGGGATAACCTATGACCTGATCTATCATTTATTGGATTGGATAAGGTTGAATTAATAGAGTCCAAGAAATATAGGACTCTCGGAAGGGAAACTATGCACGTGCAGAATTTTCAAGAGGCGCCTAAGAGTCCTTCTAATTTAAGGTACTAGGAGGCGCATCTTTTTGGGATTTATAGGTCCATTGAATGTGGATAAGGTTGAATTAATAGAGTCCAAGAGACATGGGACTCTCGAAAGAAAAACTGTGCGCGTGTAGAATTTTCAAGAGGCGTTTAAAAGTCCTTCTGATTTAAGGCACTAGAAGGTGCATCTTTTGGGGATTTAAGAGTCCATATAAACATGGAGAACACACATGGTAAAATCAGAGTCTATCTGATTTAAGATGGGATGCAAAAGCATCCCATCAGGTATGGCGCGTTTAGGGAGAAAGGTGCAGAAAATTATAACGATGTGTCCTTGATTCAAATTGAAATAAATTTAAAATTTTTATATCCTTTCAGAAGGACGTGGAATGGGTTGTATCCCTTCATTTGATGTCTCCCCATTCACTATTTAAAGGGGGTGGCACATATGAGATTGCATCGGATAATTTTTAGTAATCCTTGTTAAGACAAGAGTCTTCTCTCTCCCTCTCCCCTTCCTACAAGCCTTAGTCAATTTAGGACAACTCTTTTCTTAGCCTATACAAGTTTTATTAGGCTTAAGAAAAGTGTAAAAGGGTCCTAAGAGCCAAGCCAAGAAGTCAAGAAGCCAAAAAGAGGTTTAAGTCAAGTTCGTGAGCATATCTTTGATCCAATTCTTGTGTGGATCACCATTGGAGGGCGAACACTTGGGCGCCTAGTGGAAAAGATTGGATAACCGGCTTCCTTCTTTCTTCACCAAGTACTAAGGTATGTTCCTATACATATATGTTACATTTTATGACTAATTAATTGTTATAATCAAGGGGTCTTGGGTCTAAGGTTTTGGTTGATTAGGGTTTCAAGGTTAAAATTTTTGAAATCCAACCTTCCGCTGCATGACCGAAACCCAACAGATATCATATTATAATTATAATTTATATGAATAAATTAATTTGAGCATCATACCCTTAAAATAAAGATAGTGTAGAAATTAATGTACTATAATATATTATATATAATATCAATATGATAATATTGTACTATAATTAAACTATTATATAATATAACATAATGTAATATATCATACTATATGATATTATGTATATAGTATTATAATATAATGTAATATTAGTTTATATATTATGATATATTATATAATTTGGTTATATTAAATGATGTATGTTATAGTAATATAATATAAATATAATGAAGAGGGAAATAAAGCAAAGTTAGAAGGGTAATTTTGAAATTTTGGGATAAACGAATTCTTTTATGAGATTGGAAAATTAAAATGCCACCTTCCTATGAAAAAAGTTTTTCTACAGGGAAAAGAAAAATATACAAAAACCCATCATCTATGTTGCTCTTACTTTTCAACTAAACGTTAGAAAATCAAATAAGCACTTAAAGTACATTTTGATTGCTGCTTGGATTGCCAATCTTATTTTAAGGGCTAATGAAACTCAAGGGTAGGTTCCAATTTGTCAATCAAGCTCTATTAGGCTTGAGAAACTAATTGAATGGTGGGGTCATGGTATTCGATTCAATGCGATTAGGTTATACTTAAGCTTAGTTATGCATGTTTTGTTTTTATTGTTAAGATACTTCCTCTAAAGGTTTTCAGGTTGATGAAGTTGGGAGCATTTTGGAAGGTTTGAAGCATGCATGAAATTTTCTTTCTTGGAGTCATGAATTCCAGTGCAAGATGACTTCCCCACTCATACCAATTGAATTATCAATATTATGATGTGCTAGAGAATTATCTTTCTTGTTTGTAATACTTCTAGCATAACTTGCAAACAGCTTCTCTTCTTTGAGACATTACATGTCTATTGAGTTCTAATTTAGATTGGAATATACTGCAATTGTAAGCTCTTTTTAATATCAAATATGTGGGTGAGAAACAAATTCAACATTCAAATAGATTAAAATTCTAGTAGGTGACCTTAATCTTTTTTTTTAAAAAAAATTAAAGGTCAGAAGAAAATCAACCTATTGAATGGTCAACAAGTGAAGGAAAAGACTTTGTACACCGTCCCCGGTGCAGCAAGTCCTATGTGGGCTGCACCGCTCCTTCCTATTGGTCCACATAGATCCTATGTGGCCTGATATGATGGGACATAATAGCAGGGGATAATGTTACTTTTTGATCGTACATCCATTAAAAGTCGTTCAGCCTTTCACCATTGGTGTGAAGACGAAAATGCCCTTTCCTCCAGCCTACTTCAACCCGCCATCTTATTTGGATTTTGCTGATAAAAAATCGTAAGGTTTTGGCCTGGAAGAAGAGTATCGAAGGAGTGGCAAAGCTCTGCCAGACGACATCCTTACGCGCATTCAAGAGAACAAGATTCCATCATCGCGGAGACTGACTGAAGCGACGGAGGAGTTATGAGTGTTGCTGCTCCAGACCTCAGCTCCCTTCGAAGAGTCGAAGAGAACGAGACCTCCAGCCTCATTGAGTTGAAGAAACGAATTATATCCGACAGAAACATGAGCGCCGGCAACCCATACAGGCGCCTACTCGGGTCCACATGGGTGTCGTGGGTTTTGAACTGGGGTGTCGTGGGTCTTGAACTAGGGGTATCGTGGGTCTTGAACTGGGGGTGTTGTGGGTCTTGAACTGGGGGTGTCGTGGGTCTTGAACTGGGGGTGTCATGGGTCTTGAACTAGGGGTGTCGTGGGTCTTGAACTGGGGGTATCGTGGGTCTTGAACTGGGGTGTCTGGGTCTTGAACTGGGGGTGTCGTGGGTCTTGAACTGGGGGTGTCTGGGTCTTTAACTGGGGGTGTCGTGGGTCTTGAACTGGGTGTGGTCTGGTGTCGTGAGTCTTGAACTAGGGTGTCATGGGTCTTGAACTGGGGTGTCGTGGGTCTTGAACTGGGGTGTCGTGGGTCTTGAAGGTGTCTGGGTCTTGAACATCGTGGGTCTTGAACTGGGGGTGTCATGGGTCTTGAACTGTGTCATGGGTCTTGAACTGGGGTGTCGTGGGTCTTGAACTAGGGTCGTGGGTCTTTAACTGGGGGTATCATGGGTCTTGAACTAGGGGTGTCGTGGGTCTTAAACTAGGGTGTCGTGGGTCTTGAACTACGGGTGTCGTGGGTCTTGAACTGGGGTGTCATGGGTCTTGAACTGGGGGTGTCTGGGTCTTGAACTGGGGTGTCGTGGGTCTTGAATTGGGGGTGTCATGGGTCTTGAACTAGGATATCGTGGGTCTTGAACTGGGGTGTCATGGGTCTTAAACTGGGGGTGTCGTGGGTCTTGAACTGAGGTGTCGTGGGTCTTGAACTAGGGTGTCATGGGTCTTGAACTAGGGGTGTCGTGGGTCTTGAACTGGGATGTCGTGGGTCTTGAACTAGGGTGTCATGGGTCTTTAACTGGGGGTGTCATGGGTCTTGAACTAGGGTGTCGTGTGTCTTGAACTGGGGTGTCATGGGTCTTAAACTGGGGGTGTCATGGGTCTTGAACTGAGGTGTCATGGGTCTTGAACTGGGGTGTCGTGTGTCTTGAACTGGGGGTGTCATGCATTGTTAAACCCCCACCGCTTCCTCACAAGCGTTGCCTCCTAACGCCATGGGATCTGGGCAAGCTCTCCGCCCATTACTTCCAAAAGGGCCTTCTCTTCGCCAACCTTCCGCCTTCCCCATCCACCGACCAAATTGTCGACCGCCTCAAATCCTCCCTCTCCATGGCTCTCCTCCATTTCTATCCCCTCGCCGGCCGTCTCGTAACTGAAGAGGCGCGTGATGAGAACCAGAAGGTGACCGGCATCTTTGTATCCATCGATTGCAACGGAGAAGGCACGGAGTTCATCCATGCCGTCGCTCACGAAATTAGAGTCTCCGACGTGCTATCCCCTTCCGAAGACGTCCCCTCCTTCATCAAATCTTTCTTCGCCCTTGACGGTGCCATCAACCATGATGGCCACACTCAACCTCTACTCGCAGTCCAGCTAACCGAGCTAAAGGATGGCATCTTCGTCGGATGCTCCTTCAACCATGCCATCGGAGATGGCACTTCCTACTGGAACTTCCTCACTTCCTACTGGAATTTTTTCTAATATCTTCTTGGGGACCCACAAGAATTCCTCTTATGGCTGTCGTTTACTGGTTACTGTTGTTTCAGAATTCTGGAACTCAGCCTTCCCAAGCTGCAGTAGCTAGTTGTTCTTCCAACATGGATCCACAGCCAGTTGCAAAAACTTCTCTGACAGAACTCGAAAAACAAATTAAAGGTATTCCCAAACTGAAGAAGCACTCTCTTTTATATATATGCCATCCAATTTTCCTCCCTTTTTGGCTGCTTGTTTGATCATTTGATGTCTTAGACATTCATTTTCAGGAAGAAAATATATGAACAGAAGCAAGTGGAATATATTGTTGTTTTGTAAATTTAGACTCCTGTATCATATGAATGCCTTTCTATACGCTTCCTTTTTATTTGCTGCTGTGGGTGATGTTCTTCCCTTGTTGATGTGTGTGGGCAGAAAAGAGCACAAGAGTCTTCTTCAAATTTTGCATCTATTCTGCTTTTTAGTAATCCTGTTCTTTGTGCATGTATCTTTGAATAGATGACGAACGAGCAGAACGACCTAAAAGTAGACCAAAGCTATGCGTGCAACGGAAATTGTTCGAGCGTTCTTGCGAGCACTAGCAAAAGAACCTCTGATGAGGCAACTGCAGGGGGGGTGGGGAATGCATTTCTTGTTTCAGTTTTGGCTTGTAAATAATTCATGTCGTTGTCTGACTTTTCCCTCTGCAGTGCCTTAGTGCCTGAACCTTTCAGGTGCAGCCCTTGCCATTTTTAATTTCAATAGCATGTATGTCAGCAGTTACAAAGCTATGGTGTTTTCAAGAATCTTTAGAAATTCTATGAGATCATATAAAGTGGAGAAGAGTTTAGTGACTTCTGTGAAACATGTAATAAATGTTTCTTGTTTACAATTTTATGGTTGTACAGAATTTACATATTATATTACAGTGGATGCCATCATTTGATCTTGATAAGTAAACACGTACTGCTTTGAATGTTTGTCAACTTCCTTCCAATAGGAAGTGGCATCTCCGATGGCATGGTTGAAGGAGCATCAGACGAAGATGCCATCCTTTAACTCGGTTAGTTGGACCGCGAGTAGAGGTTGAGTGTGGCCATCATGGTTGATGGCACCGTCAAGGGCGAAGAAAGATTTGATGGGAGGGGACGTCTTCGGAAGGGGATAGCACGTCGGAGACTCTAATTTCGTGAGCGACGGCATGGGTGAACTCTGTGCCTTCTCCGTTGCAATCGATGGATACAAAGATGCCGGTCACCTTCTGGTTCTCATCACGCGCCTCTTCAGTTACGAGACGGCCAGCGAGGGGATAGAAATGGAGGAGAGCCATGGAGAAGGAGGATTTGAGGCGGTCGACGATTTGGTCGGTGGATGGGAAGGCGGAAGGTTGGCGAAGAGAAGGCCCTTTTGGAAGTAATGGGCGGAGAGCTTGCCCAGATCCCATGGCGTCAGGAGGCAATGCTTGTGAGGAAGTGGTGGGCGGCATGGGTGAACTCCGTGCCTTCTCCGTTGCAATCGATGGATACAAAGATGCCGGTCACCTTCTGGTTCTCATCACGCGCCTCTTTAGTTACGAGACGGCCGGCGAGGGGATAGAAATGGAGGAGAGCCATGGAGAGGGAGGATTTGAGGCGGTCGACGATTTGGTCGGTGGATGGGGAAGGCGGAAGGTTGGCGAAGAGAAGGCCCTTTTGGAAGTAATGGGCGGAGAGCTTGCCCAGATCCCATGGTGTCAGGAGGCAACGCTTGTGAGGAAGCGGTGGGGGTTTAACAATGCATGACACCCCCCGTTCAAGATACACGACACCCAGTTTAAGACCCATGACATCACAGTTTAAGACCCACGATACCTTCAGTTCAAGACCAATGACACCCCAGTTCAAGACACACGACACCCTAGTTCAAGACCCATGACACCCCCAGTTAAAGACCCATGACACCCCAGTTCAAGACCCACGACACACCTAGTTCAAGACCCACGATACCCCCAGTTCAAGACCCATGACACCCTAGTTCAAGACCCACGACACCCCCAGTTCAAGACCCATGACATCCTAGTTCAAGACCCACGATACCCCCAGTTCAAGACCCACGACACCCTAGTTAGAGACCCACGACACCCCCAGTTAAAGACCCACGACACCCCCAGTTCAAGACCCAGACACCCCCAGTTCAAGACCCACGACACCCCCAGTTCAAGACCCATGACACCCCAGTTCAAGACCCACGACACCCCCAGTTCAAGACCCACGACACCCTAGTTTAAGACCCATGACACCCCTAGTTCAAGACCCACGACACCCCCAGTTCAAGACCCACGACACCTCCAGTTCAAGACCTATGACACCCCCAGTTCAAGACCCACGACCCCCAGTTCAAGACCCACGACACCCTAGTTTAAGACCCACGACACCCCCAGTTCAAGACCCACGACACCCTAGTTCAAGACCCACGACACCCCTAGTTCAAGACCCACGACACCCCCAGTTAAAGACTAGTTCAAGACCCACGACACCCCAGTTCAAAACCCACGACACCCATGTGGACCCGAGTAGGCGCCTGTATGGGTTGCCGGCGCTCATGTTTCTGTCGGATATAATTCATTTCTTCAACTCAATGAGGCTAGAGGTCTCGTTCTCTTCGACTCTTCGAAGGGAGCCGAGGTCTGGAGCAGCAACACTCACAACTCCTCTGTCGCTTCAGCCAGTCTCCGCGACGATGGGAATCTTGTTCTCTTGAATGCGCGCAAGGATGTCGTCTGGCAGAGCTTTGCCACTCCTTCGGATACTCTTCTTCCAGGCCAGAACCTTACGATTTTTTATCAGTAAAATCCAAATAAGATGGCGGGTTGAAGTAGGCTGGAGGGAAAGGGCATTTTCGTCTTCACACCAATGGTGAAAGGCTGAACGATTTTTAATGGATGTACGATCAAAAAGTAACATTATCCCCCTGCTATTCTGTCCCATCATGTCAGGCCACATTGGATCCATGTGGACCAATAGAAAGAAGCGGTGCAGTCCATATAGAACTTGCTGCATCGGGGGCGGTGTACAAAGTCTTTTCCGTGACGTGGTTAGTTTTCCTTGATCATGGGCCTTGCAACCATTACTTCCTTTCAATATTTATTGCCTTTTTGTTTCCCTTGCTATATTGGGTCTTTATACTATATGTTGATTTAAGGTGGCCTTTGTTTACTTATAAGTACTCTTATTGTATTTTCTTAAAAAAATATTTTTTTAAAAAAATCTAAGAAAATACAATACCATCTCTCCCATAATATTCAAATTTTTAAATGAAAGAAGGAAAAATGTACGTGAGCTTTATTTTTAATTTCTCCTCTCTTCTATGATCAAGCATGATCAAATAAAATAAGAAAGGTTTTTCCTTTTATTTTCTCCCCAACTAAGCTAGCACTAGAAACAAAAACATAAAATACCATGATATAACCAAAAAAACGTTTCCAAACTTGCTTTTCATGTTTTTGGAAAATAATGAAAATAGAAGATGAGCTTAAATTTTTGCTCCATTGCCCATATTTTCTAAGTAGTAGCATTCGTATGTGCTTCTAATGAGAGTTTATTTTTTTCTTTATCTATCTAAAACCAAAGCAAATAAAACATGTAAAGTTATTTCTTTCTCAAATATTTAATTTGCACTTTTAATGACAATCCCCAAATCATCAAGGTTCATTTAAAATTTTATATTGCCAAAAATCTAGGTCGTATGACACACAATAGTTGAGATAGAAACCAACGTATTTTATTATTTTTAGCATCTAAGATCTCATTGATGGTTCATGACTCATTGTCCATTGCTACTGTGATCTATTCCGATCAAAGAAAAAAAATTGAAATAAAAAAATATTTTTTTCTTTGTTTCAACAAAAAAAATTATAAAGAATTTCATGAAAAAAATAAAATGGAAAGTGTGTATAATTTAAATATAGAGAGTAATGTTTTTATGCCATGACAAAAGAATAATAGCAATTATCCAACATGAGATAAGAAAGGTAAAAAAATATATATATAACAAAAACTGCCACTGTTCAAGAAAGTTATAGTTAGTTAAATAATGGCTGCAAATTACAATGACAAACAGTTATATCAAATTTTGATGATGTTCATACTACAATGATACAAATTAATGGTAGATGGAAAGAAAAAGTAATGGCATCATATTTTTGGCCCCAAAAATAGCCTTCTAGTCGCTAGCTTTGCTGTAACTTTGAGTTATTTAAGCAAGTTATTGAGTTATTTAAGCAAGTTGTCAGCAAGAGCACATGAATTATATTCCAAAAAATTACAAAATAACACAATGTATGACAAATTGAAGGGTATTGGCTCATTGAAATAAACACAACTCTTTATGTCTCCATGAAATTTGCAAAATTATGATTTTCTTTTTGTTTAAAATGCCTCTCGAGTTATTCCATTACAATATAGGTTATTCATGAATTAAATTAAAAATCAAACATAATTCCTTCTAGAACATTTATCCCATTAATTCAGCGTTTTAGGTTGTGTTTGATTCTGAAAAAACTATTTCGGGATAAATATATGGAATAGTATTTTTTCAGGGAATATCCCTAGGGATATCCTTTGATTATCTCAAGAAAGGTATCAAATGCAAAAATTTGACTCTAGAGGATAACTTTTTGTTATCCCATCTAGCTGCATTTGATTGGAAGGATAGGAGATGATGTCCCCAAAATATATTTGATTTAAAGTTTAAACCCCAAAGTACCTCTGAACCTTCGGATTATGTTTTTTCTCTTCCGCTCCCCATCCGTCGGCACCGATGACAAAGGATGCACCATCGGCGGCGACGGAGCGGTCGGCAAGCAAGGTGAGAGAGACCATGAAGTAGTTCAAGCCCATCTTCACCAACGCAACGGCGATGTGCCGCTGGAGGATCCTACCCTCCTTTTCAACAACACCGGGATGAATTAGTTCAAGCCCATCTTCCTGGGACCGTGAACCCGGCGAACCCCCTCGGCAAACTCATTAGGGCCTGCAACACCCAAAAGTACATTCGCGCCGATGAAAAGCACAACGACCTTGATGACGTCGATAAGGACACTTACCACTACACCTTCTTCGAGATGCTCGGCAACTGATCCTTCGACGGCTACTTCAAGTGGGACATCGCATTCTTGCGATAAATTTCTTACCATAAACCTTGCCATTTTCTTTTCTCCTTTTTTTTTTTTTTTTTTTTTAACACTGATTACTTCGAGTACTTTTGTAAAGTTAAATTGAAGTTCTCTTTTGGCTCGTTCTGATATGTTCCTCAAGGTTGAAATCTGGATCGTCCAATTTGTGGCAAGTTGAAGCCTTATCGAAGTTTGATATGCAATTATATACACCCTAGCTCATCGCTAGTTCACAGGCATTACCACGGTACACAATTCAAACTCGCTTGTAATGCCAACCATCTTGGATCGGGTACTTGTGGCCTGGGTTAAGTTGGCCATCTAATCAAAACTGGCTTATTTTATGGATGCCATATTTAATCCTCAAAAGTTGACACGACAGAGCTGAAAAAATTAGTTGCCAATTGGAAAAGGATTCTAACTTCTAAATAAGATTGATCTCAGTTCCAACATGCTGATCCAAGTTGATGGCCATTCCTGAAGCCTTATTGATATGCAGTGCCTGTAGATCACAAGAGGAAACAGATAGTGAATGTGATTTCAATCTGCTTGTCTGAGGAATATGGTGAAGATGGAGAAAAGAGAGTAAATCTGATAACCGCAAGACCAATTTGGACAAATATGACAAATATTGTTATGAAGCCCCCGTTTCTTCTGTGGCGCCACTCGCATGCATTACATGGGCAACGTCCGTCGGTCAAAGAAGAGGGGCGTGTTGGCTCCCCTCTTTACACGAGTACAGGAGAGGGCTAGTCCTTCCCTCGCCACTATAAATGGGGAGGAAGAGGGGAGTCTTCTCCCTCCATCTATCACATCAGCGAGCAAATAATTTCTCTCCTGTCCACTGATTCAACAGAGAGAAGAGCGATAGAGAAAGAGAGAATGGGAGGGATTCCTCCAGTTACAGTGCCCGACCGCTCAAGGCGGCCGGAGGAGGGAGAGAGGAGGAGGCTCAGGCCGCTCGAGGCGGCCGGAGTGGGGCATTGGAGGGCCGCCGGCCGGCCCTCCCTTCATCACGGAACCAAGCCGCTCCGCGGCTTGGTTCGGATCCGATGGAGTGCCCGCCAGCTTGCCGAGCCCAGGCGGCGGCCGATGGCCTCCACCGATGCGGGGCAAGCGTCTGGTGGAGGTCCGGCTGGCCGTGCCACCGGCACAAGTAAAGTCGTGGGAGAGAACGAGAGAGACAAAGAAAGATTGAGGGGGAGAGAGAAGGGGAGGAGCTCGGCCACGGCGGCGGCCGGGCCCCCCCGAGGAGTGGCCGGTGGTGGCCCTGGCCACCGGCACAAGTCTCCCTTGTCCGCCGCCGGCACAAGTCTCCCCTATTTCGGGTGAAACAGGGGAGGCGGGGTAGAAAGGGGAGCGGGCCGGCTGAGCCGTTCTCCTTTTGGGTCCTGTTGGGCCGGCTCACGAGTCATTTTTGAGCTACGATTTGAACCCCGTATTGGGCCGGAATGAAAAAATAAAAATATAGCCCAGATCAATGTTGATCCTAGTTTCTTGGGGTATTTTTGTTTCTCCATTTGGGCTTATATATTGGGAGATATTTAAGCCCCAAGTTGGCCCTGGGATTAAACTGGGTAGAGCTTATAAGCTATTTTGATATACTAATTTTGGAGACTAAAAATGAAAAAGTTAATGCTGTAGGTACCCAAGTGCTTAAATAACTGAATTACATTTTTGGATTAGCACCAGGAGGTAAGTAAGTCGTTTATTATAATTTTTATAAATTATTAAAATATAAAAATTATGTATTTAAATGCTATATTGGTATATATTGCATTATTTGAAAAATAAGAAAATGGATTGGTACTCTTATTTGAAAATGAGCATTTACTATGAATTGGGAATTATAGACATTGTTAAAGCTTAGAAACTTTTTGCAAATAATTTGGTACCTATGCGGATAACTGATCAATTGGCATGATCTCTGAAGTTGCTAAATGTTTTATAAATATTTGACATGCTTAAATCACTGTAATTATGAAAAGTATATGGATTGCATTTTTGCAATGATACATACTATTTGGCAAATGTGACATGAAAATGGTATTTTATGTATATGATAATATGTCCCACCATGGTCCGCTATGATATGATATGATATGATGTGATATGTTGCATGACTCACTTGGCACCGGGACCCAACTCCATGAGAGGGTATATGGAGAACACATACCCAGGAGGTGTGCTGTGACAGGATATGACAATATTATGCCACATGGCAGCGGGACCCATCTCCATAGGGGGGTATATGGAGAACACACACTTTTAGGGTGTGCTGTAGCAGGATATGATATGATGTGAGTTCATGATGCTGGTTCCAGGACCCTGACTCCTAGGGGATATTTATGGAGGATACACTCGAGGGGGGTGTTACATCCGAGGGGGGTGTTCCGTGTACATAGTGTATGGCCATGGGACATTAATGCATTTTTACATGCTATTTACAGTGGTACAGTGGTTTTATCCTAAAATTGTATATTCTTAAAATGCTATATACAGCAATTGCTTCCAAAATTATTTTGAGTATATGATGCATGTTTTGATAACATGGTAAAATGTATTTGAAACATGGAAGCTTGGCAGATGTTTATTATGAAAAATTTGAGTTGATAAAAGCTTGAAGAAATTATATTATATTATAGTTGGCTTACTTATTGAGTGTGAGCTCATTTAAATCTCACAATGTTTTTCAGAGCCACAGAACTGAAGATAGGGATATGGGGTAGTTGGAGAAGCTATCAGAATGACTTAGATTTAATACTTCGTTGTAACCCCATTGATTTATGTATTTTGTTATATAGCCTAAAATATATAATTATGGTTTGTATTAAGAACACTTTGAATTTGGATGATATATAGTTATTACCCCTCCTTGTATTAAATATTATATTTCAGGACGCCTTGCATGCCGCATGCGGTGGGTTGCCACCCCTATATCCAATATTGGGTCTGGGGCGTGACAGCTTTTGTGGTATCAGAGCTTAGGTTTTGACCTTAGGGATACATACATGATGACACTCTAGGCAAAATAGTAGGATGACATTGAGACAATTATAACTTTTAAGGAATTTCAGGTATTATGCTTTGAAAGCCTAAAATTTAAAGTTTATCAAGATATTAATTGAAATATGAATTTGATAGGAATTAAGAATGAACCATCGTACTAGAAGCCAATGATACAACGGGGCTCCCAGGCTTGTGACCTTGACCAGCGGGGAGGCCAAGGGGCTTCTAGAGGTTTTATCTCCGTCAAACTTATGGAAATGACTCGTAGCAGTTTCAGACCTTTATATAATATCGGTAGATGAAACTTTAATTGGATATGCAATACAAGATAGATGATATATGGAATATAATATAGTAGTTGAGAATTGCAATTGATGACTAATATGACTAAGATAACATCATTATATCCATATTGTAATTGCGTTAGATATTTGGATTTTGAGTTATTAAATCTGAATTTGAACGTGGATGTATATAATAAATTTTTATTTGTAGAACTTACATTGTTGATATTGTAAGTTTAATATTATGAGCTAATCTACCGATTATAGAGATATTTGATACTGATGTTAATAATATAGTTGACTGCATATTATATCATGATGGACCATTTAGGAAGAATATAAAATTTTAAATTCTGAGACAATTACTGTTTAAGTTTTTGAGAGTAGGAGACTCTATTAATCTTTAGAACCGATTTTGGCTATATATGATCAAATATTTTGATGGTAGAAAGTGAAAGATCTTAGCAGTAAGATGAATAAGATAAATTCCACTGATAAAGAATTTCATGAAGATGTTTATCTGTTAATAGATTTATAAATCAAGATATCTATTCATTAATTTATCATGCCTACTTATTGTACCTTTCTTTATAGTTCCTAAGTAGATATATTTCTTCAGGATGGATAAATTATCAATCAGCCATAAGTGGCATAAATATTTTTAAGAAAAAAAAGGAGGGAGATGATTTTATTTTGATTATTATCAATTATGGATTATGGTTAAGGATACATCTAATATCACCTCCAAATCATAGAGAGATTACTATAATTTCTCAATTATGTCTTTTGGATGGTAAGTGCATTTTCAATTTTTATGACCTTATAAGTCATGTATCCATTTGAGCTAGATCAGTGAGGTCACTTTGAGATATTCGAAGGGTTTAAATTAGTTGGCCATGATATGGCATGAGATATTACATAATCTATAAAAATCAACATAATTTTTAGGCGATTTTGATAGTCATTGATAATAAAATATTTGATTCAAGGATTTGTATCATTTACATTGCAATATTTATCGAGAATAAACTGACCTATTCAAGAGAAATAGATTGGTTGTGGGGGTAATTACTGATAAATACAAAGAAAATAAATTAGTTAATTATGATGAAAGATGTCCTAAATCATTAGCATAATGTTCATTAATGTTAGCTTGATGTATTCAAGAGTGAAACAAAGTATGTTATGATGATTGAAATAAGTATCATTATGATTAATGGTACATTCAACTATTCAAGAGCTGAGAGAGCACTAGAAGAAATCTAACTTAAATCTGGTTCAAAAGAACTTGGAACTGTCTTATCGAGGAATCAAGAGTAACTAATATGTTACTAACCTTAAGAATGGATGATGATGTGGCTGATGCAGCCACAAGGATAATTATGGCAAAATCGAAACCTTAAGACGGCCCCGGCACCTCCAAGTCGGCCGAGTCGGCCCCGACCTTCTTAGGTCGGCCCCGCTCGGCCCCGGCATCTCCAAGTCGTCCAAGTCGGCCAAGTCGGCCCCGGCCTTCCCAGGTTGGCCCTGCTCGGCCCTGGCACTTCCAAGTCAGCAGAGTCGGCCCCGACCTTCTTAGGTCGGCCCCACTCGACCCCGGCATCTCCAAGTCGTCCAAGTCAGCCAAGTCGGCCCCGACCTTCTCAGGTCGGTCCCGCTCGGCCCCGACACCTCCAAGTCAGCCGAGTCGGCCCCGACCTTCTCAGGTCAGCCCCTCTCAACCCCGGCATCTCCAAGTCATCCAAGTTGGCCAAGTCGACCCCGACCTTCTCAGGTCAGCCCCGCTCGGCCCCAGCACTTCCATGTCGGTTGAGTCGGCCTCAACCTTCCCAGGTCGGCCCCGCTTGGCCCCGGCATCTCCAATCATCCAAGTCGGCCAAGTCGGCCCCGACCTTCTCAGGTCAGCCCTGCTCGGCCCCGGCACCTCCAAGTCGGCCGAGTCGGCCCGGCACCTCCAAGTCGGCCGAGTTGGCCCCGACCTTCTTAGAATGGCCCTGCTCGGCCCCGACATCTTCAAGTCGTCCAAGTCGGCCAAGTCGGCCCCGGCTTTCCCAGGTCGGCCCCGTTCGGCCCTGGCACCTCCAAGTCGGCCGAGTCGGCCCTGACCTTCCCAGGTTGGCCCTGCTCGGCCCCGACATCTTCAAGTCGTTCAAGTCAGCCAAGTCGGCCCCGACCTTCTCAGGTCAGCCCCGCTCGGCCCCGGCACCTCCAAGTCGTCCAAGTCGGCCAAGTCGGCCCCGACCTTCTCAGGTCGGCCCCTCTGGTCCCAGCTTCTCCGGGCCAGCCATGTCGGCCTCGACCATCCCTGGTCGACCCCGCCCCGGCACCTTCAGGATGGACCCAGAACAGTCCTGGCTATTTGCGTTGTCGTCCTTTTGACCCATGCCACCTGGCATCCCCAGGCCCAACTACCCGCTGGCCACGTCGCTGATGGGACTGGACCTAACTATCTGTCAGCTCCACTGACTGATAGAATGTGGCTCACCAACCACCATTTTTCTCCTGACTGATAGGACGTGGCTCACCAACCACCATTTTTTTCCTCCTCCGATGGGACAGGACCCACCAACCAGCCAAGATTCACACAACCCTCAAAACCCAGCGGACATTCCTTTCTCACGAAACTCCACGTGGTCGCACAGGGGTCAACCCCCTACAAAAGGGAAGGTCCACTCAAGAATAAGGTAATGCAAACTCGTACACTTGCTACCCTGATACCCAGAAAGAAATTTCTATCTTTATGAGGACTCTTTTTTTTTCTCCCAGAGCTCGTCTGAGCTCTTCCTCAGCTGTGACCCCTATTACTGATTGAGCGTCGGAGGGTCCTCACTGGAGCTTTCCTCCGGTCTTGGGACTTTTTGCAGGCCATCCGATCAGGCGAAGGATGGCAAATTAAGCAGCTCTCTTCTCTCGATGTTCAGGGCCAGTGATCAGGCATCATCAGATTGGCACGCCAAGAAGGGGGAAAACTAAGGCAGACAAAGGAGGTCCAAACCCTACAGTTTATTTCTCTACCCCTCCCAACAATGGTGATGACACGAGCTCAGGATGCCTCAGTCGGTCACCCTAGGGGGCAACTTTCCCCGTCTAAGCAGCAGGAGGCCAACCTCCCTGCCGCTGATCCTTTCGTCATTTCCCCTCAACCGGAAGCGATTGCCCCGGCTGTAGAGCAGCTGGCAACCCTCACTCGACAAGTTCAGACCCTCACCGCTATGGTCCACGGACTTCAGCAGCAGCAGTCCATGGCCACCCAACATCAGACCGCTCCTCCTGCTAGTCAGCAATCTACAAGGGGATGCTCTCCTCAGCGAGAGACCGATCGTCACCGGGCTTCTCCAAGGAAGCCCCGCTGTGAGCCCCCCAAACGGCCACGATCCCCTGATTGCGGCCCGAGCAAGTTCCCTCCAGAGCCGCACCGATAGGAGGAGCCAAAGCGGAAATCCCACTTTCTGCATCCTTCTCCTCCTCTTCTTCTTCCGCTTCTTCATCCTCCGAGCCGTCTCAAAGAGCCCCGACAATCAGCCGCCAGGCGGATGAGCGCCTGGACGAGTACAACCGGCGACTAGATGAGCTCGCCAGGAAGATCAACAATCAACCAGAGGAGGAATATGACACCCGTCCTCCTTACACTCACCGAATACTAGAGGAGCCTGTTCCTTCTAGATTCTGATTCCCCCAGATAGATCCGTACGATGGCACGACGGATCCTCTCGACCACCTCGAGAGCTATAAATCCATGATGCAAGTCTAGGGTGCCTCAGACGCCCTTCTCTGCAAGGCTTTCCCTGCCACTCTACGGAAAGCCGCTCGTGCCTGGCACTCGCGCCTATCCCCTCACAGCATCGACTCTTTTTGAGAGCTGGAAAGGGCTTTTCTAGCTCATTTTGATGCATGCCGGTGCATCCCAAGAGTCGCGGACAACCTCTTCTCAGTGCGCCAGAAGGAGGGAGAGCCGCTACGGGACTTTGTGTCCCGGTTCAAAACCGCCACCCTCGAAGTTTATCATCTCGACGATGCGGTGGCTATGCTGGCGCTGAAGCGGGGACTCCTCCCGTCCCGCTTCACTTTTCTCTAGACAAGAAGCCCCCAAGTTCCTACTCCGACCTCCTCCTCCAAGCCGAGAAGTACATCCGCATGGATGAGGTCGACCTCACTCGTCGGGAATCCTCAAGAAGCTCGAGCCACAAGCCTGCACGCCTCGAGCCTAGAGGACCCCCTTATCACCGGTGGTCGACCCATCTCATCAGTCCGACAAGCATCGAAGCCCCATCCCGATGAGAGCAAGCTCACACCCTTCTCGCCCCTCGATCCCACATCCTGATGGAAATCGAGGGCGAGCTTTATCTCCAGCGCCCTCCTCCCATGAAGAAAGTCTTCCCTGCGACAAAGCCGTTACTGTCGATTCGATCGGGATTATGGCCATGATACCGACGGATGCTACAGTCTGAAGTGGGCTATCGAGGAGATCATCCAGCGGGGCTACCTCGGCAAGTATGTTCAAAAGGCACCGCAGCCACCGCCGGCACTTATGGGACCCCCGCCGCTCAGGCCACAGTCGACAACACCCCCACGGAGTGGATGGTTGGAATGGTATCCTGGGGAGCGGCCTCCGCATCTAAGCGGAGAGGGGAGGAGGTGCCGGGTAATGTAGTCTTGGGGGGGGGGGATCGGCGAATATTGAGAATGTAAACAATGAAGGCATTGCCGTCTCTATGACGATCGCCAGGTACCCTGTAAAAAGGATATTAGTTGATAGTGGCAGCTCGACTGACATCCTTATTTACGATGCTTTTGTTCGGATGGGATTATCTCTAGACTCTCTTCAACCTGTGGCAACCCCTTTGGTTGGGTTCACCGAAGATTGATAAGGGTTGAAGGCGAGATATCTTTGCCTGTGACAGCCGGGACACCGCTATGCCAAAGCACAGTGATCATGAAGTTCCTGATCGTGAGGGTCCCCTTAGCATACAACGCCATTCTCGGGCGCCCAGGCCTAAATCTATTGGATGCAGTTGTCTCCACCCGGCGCCTGCTGGTGCAGTTTCCCACTAGTAAAGGAGTAGGGGAGATGAAGGGCGAGATTGGCTCAGTTCTGCCCTGCTATCACACAGCGTCAAGCCCCTTGGAGGTCGAGCCGGTCCCAGAAGCAATTGATCCCAGGGAATCCGACAAGAGGGGGGAACCGGCCGAGCACCTCCTGACTTTTCACTCGAGGATGATCCGGCGAGGACCGTGCGCATTGGCGGACTCCTCCCCCATGAGGACCGTGATCGCCTCCTAACCTTCCTGCGGGCCAACTCAGACATTTTTGCTTGGTTAGCGTCTGACATGCCCGGCATCCCTCCAGAAGTAATCACCCACAAGCTCAACATTGATCTGAAGCATCGTCCAATCTGCCAAAGGAAGAGGAGCTTCGCTCCCGAGTGGCAAAAAGCCATTGATGAGGAGGTCAACAAACTGCTCAATATCGGCCACATCCGAGAAGCGCATTACCCTAGCTGGTTGGCCAATGTGGTCATGGTACGAAAGGCAAACGGGAGGAGAATATGCATCGACTTCACTGACCTTAACAAGGCATGTCCGAAAGATAGTTTTCTCCTGCCAAAGATAGACCAATGGTAGATTCCACCTTCGGCCACGAGCTCCTCAGCTTCATGGATGCCTTCTCCGGATATAATCAAATAAGAATGGACCCCAGCGATGAAGAGCATACATCCTTTGTGATAGAAAGGGAATTTATTGCTACAAAGTGATGCCCTTCGGTCTCAAGAACGCAGAGGCGACCTATCAAAGGTTAATGAACAAGATATTTCAGGATCAGTTGGGCCGAAACATGGAGGTCTATGTGGATGACATGTTAACCAAGAGCATCCGTGCTTCTGATCATGTTTTCGATCTAGAGAAACCTTCAACAACCTCCGCCGCTTCCAAGTCAAGCTGAACCCCAAGAAATGCGCCTTCGGGGTCACGGCGGGCAAGTTTCTGGGTTTTATGGTAACTCAGTGAGGGATCGAGGCGAACTCAGAGAAAATCAGTGCCATTCTCGATATGAGGCCACCATCCAGCAAGAAGGAAGTACAATGGCTAATGAAGAGGGTGGCGGCTCTAAGTCATTTCCTCTCCAAATCGGCTGAGAGGTGCTTGCCTTCTTCAAGGCCTTGCGGAAGGTGAACAACTTCGAGTGGACGGATGATTGCCAGAAAGCCCTCGATGGCATAAAGGTGTTTCTATCTTCTCTGCCGCTCTTGTCCAAGCCAAGAGATGGGGAGAGTCTCTTCCTCTACCTAGCTGCTTCTTCGGAGGCCGTTAGCTCAGTCTTGGTGCGTCTTGATGCTGACGGAACCCAGAGGCCAGTCTATTACGTGAGCAAGGTGCTCCACAATGCGGAGGTCAGATACTCCAAGAAGAAAATTATCTTCGCCCTGGTCGTCTCCACCCGATGTCTCTGCCCATATTTTAAGTCCATCCTATTGTGGTGCTCATGGACCAGCCCCTCCGAGCCATTCTAGCCCGTCCAGACACCTCAGGCCGACTCGCCAAGTGGGCCATCAAGATAGAGGAATTCGACCTTTCCTTTCAGGCGTGGCCGGCCTTGAAGTCCCAAGTCCTGGCCGACTTTCTGGTCGAATGCACTTGGGTGGATGAAGAGATCAGGGAGGTTTCCGTGGCGCGGCACGAGCCCGAGCCGAGCGACGATGGAGAATCCTAGATCCTTCATGTAGATGGCACATCAAACTCTCAGAAAAGCGGTGCCAGCCTCATTCTTGCCGGGCTAGCTGGAGAGAGAGCGGAATGTGCCTTGCGGTTTCTGTTTGAAGCCACCAACAACCAGGCCGAGTATGAAGCTTTGCTAGCAGGGCTGAGGATAGCCCAGGAGTTGAGAGTAAGGCGTCTCAAAGCTTTCATCGATTCGCAGCTCGTCTCTGGGAAAATCAATGGAGAGTACGAGGTGCGTGACCTGCTATGACTCAGTACCTGAGCAAGGTTCGGCTCTTGGTCTCCCCGTTAGCTTATTTCAGCATTAGTTACATCCTCCGGAGTGAAAACGCCAAGGTCGACATCCTTTCCCGCCTGGCTACCTCCGCCGATGGCATCGTAAGGGATGCCTACATTGAATACTTAGAAAGGCTCAGCAAGAAGATGGCGAGAGAGTCCTCCCGCCCACCCACGAGCCTGCATGGATGGATGCCTACGTCCGCTATCTCACTGACAACACCCTCCCTGATGACCGCAATGAAGCCAAGCTGCTCAAGTGGAGGGCCTCCAAGTTCGTTCTCCTAGACGGACGCATGTACAGAAGGTCATTCTCCTACCCTTTGCTCAATGTGTAGGACCCACCGATGCCGACTAACCTTAGAGAAATCCATGAAGGCATCTGCGGAAATCATCTGGGGGGTAGGTCCCTAGCCCTGAAGGCCCTCCGTCAGGGATATTTTTGGCTCACCATGAGAGAGGATGCTGCCAAGTTAGTTCAGAAGTGCGATGGTTGCCAGCGCCACGCACACATTCAGCATAGCCGTCCACCCCGCTCAACCCACTCTCAGCCCCTTGGCCTTTCGCTCAGTGGGGAATGGACATCCTTGGGCCGTTCCCCCCAGCCTCGGGACAATGAGATTCTTACTAGTAGCCATCAACTACTTTTCTAAGTGGGTCGAGGTCGAGGCGCTGGCTAAGATCACTGAGAGTAAAGTCAAAGCCTTCTTCTGGAAGTCGATCATATGTCATTTTGGCCTACCTCATACCCTCGTCACGAACAATGGTTGCCAATTTAACAATGAAGCATTCAAGGCTTTTTGTGAGCTGAGTATCCGCCATCGATTCACCTCTGTTGGCCACCCCCAGACCAATGGAGAGGCCGAGGTCATGAACCGCACCATTCTCAGGGGGCTCAGGACCAGGCTGGATGGATCCAAGGATCGATGGATAGAGGAGCTCCCCAGCATGATATGGGCTTACCACATGACTCCTAGAGCCCCGACGGGCGAGACTCCCTTCAGTCTCATTTTTGGATCTGAGGCTATCATCCATGTTGAGATCGGACTGCCCAGTCCACGCGTGGAGTCCTTCAACGAAGAAGACAACTCCACATTGATACGGGCCAGCCTGGACTTTATCGACGAGGCACACGACCGGGCAAGGATGCGTATGGCGGCCTTCCATCAACGGGCAGCCAAATACTACAACGCCCGGGTTCGTCCTAAAGTCTTCCGCCAGGGAGATCTAGTTTTAAGAAAGGCTGAGGTATCTAAGCTTACAGAGGGAGGCAAACTGTCCCCCAACTGGGAGGGTCCTTACCGCATCACCGAGACACTACACCGGGGGGCATACAGGCTGGAAGAGCTTAGTGGATAATCCATTCAGCGTACCTAGAATGCGGATAACCTTGCCGATATTATCAATGATGTATCCCCAGAATACAAGCAATAAAAGAGGTCCCTTCCAGCGTCACAGCCTGCTCTCCCTTGCATCCGAGGACCAATTCTCATAAAAGGAGCTCGCCAGCATTGCGGCCCATGGGACACCACTCGGCCTCGGCATGGAGGTGCCCCTAAGGCGGTTAAGACCCTAAAGGCTCCTGTTGACCCAATTATTGATTTTGATGATTAATAAATGACATGAGTATATCCATTATGTTTTAACAAGGGTTTCAGGCATTAAAAATATTTGATCAATCAAAATGTATAAAGAACCTTGTTTTCAATCAAATGCCAGAAGTATTTTTTAAAATTCAGAGTGTTGACCCAATTGATAATTTTGATGATTAACAAAACTATTTGAGTATAACAATTGAAGGCTCTAATGATTTTGATTAAGTTTTTCAGATTATAAGTCGATTGAATGATCAAAATCAGGAGTTAAATCTTGTTCTGGATCGAATCTAATGTCTAGGTAAGATTGCAGACATTAGAGTCGACTCCGAGAATCACAGAGCCGACTCCAGTATCTGGCACGGAAGTTAGAGTCGACTCCGAGACTGTTAGAGCCGACTCCAACAGAAAAGACAGAACGTTGATTTTTCTGGCCCCGACTTAGAGTCGACTCCGGGTCTGTTAGAGTCGACTCCAGAAAAGTTTCTTGTCGACCCCAGAAAAGTCAGAGACGACTCCAGAATTAACGGATTAAAGTGTTTCGAGTTAGAGCCGACTCCAGAAAAGTTAGAGTCGACTCCAACCCACCTGGAACGAAAAATCAAATTGCCAGATCAGCTCTAACGGTAATATTTCTATTTTACTTTATTTCTAACGGATATATTTTGTTGCAAGGTACACTCCAACGGATAGTTTTCTTCCAAAAATGGTTTGAAAGAAATCTATAAAAAGGGAAGACTATCATTCAAAAAAAGAACGAAAAAAAACAAAGAAAAAAACGGAAATAGAGAAATCCCAATTCAAAAATCCGAAAAAGAGAGAGCCTGAATCTCAAGAGAAAAACCTTCTAGCTCAAATCCACTCCACTCCAAAAAGCTCAAGAGGAATCCAAGGCATTCAAATCAAAGTTTTGGTGGATTTCCCAAATTGGAGAAAGAGGATCAGTTTCTTGCTTTTCAATCCTTCTCAACTGCTTCAACTGTGAAGAATCGGAGCTGAGGCTTGATTCAATCTAGCAAAGAAGAAGAAAAAAGAAGAAAAGAAGAAAAGCTCAAAAGCCAACCAACTACAAATCAGGCTTTTCTAAACCTTGTTCATTTACTTGATTATTTGCTCATTGAGGAGCTGTGTACTTGAAAAACAATATTTCTTTTGTTTGTGTCTAGTTCAATCTGGGGGATTGAACTAGTGGAGGTAGTCTTACCTCGGTACAAGCTTGGTATAGCTTGTGTTAGGGTTTTTGTGCTGGTGAGCCCGGAAAACCGGCTGGGTTCGTTGTGATCCCGGGAAAACAACAAGTTTGAGTTGTGAGCTTGTAAAACAACTCGGCTGTAATCAAGGAAGATTATAGTGTGGACCCAAGTGAATCTTGGGAGTGGACGTAGGTGTTGGATACACCGAACCACTATAAAATCTTTGTGTTTGCCGTGTCTCCTTTATCTCTATCTCTATCTCTATCTATTGATTGTATTTTGTTTTTGCATCTGCATTCACTTTCACTCACACTAAGCAAAAATATTTCAAAAGGTTTAAATTTTTTAAAGACCCAATTCACCCCCCCCCCCTCTTGGGTGTCATCTGGGCCAACAATTGGTATCAGAGCTAGTGCTCATTAGATTTTGATCACACGATCAAGAGCTAAAGATCCAAATGGCAGCTCAAGTTGGATCATTGCTGAAGGTCTTTCTACGAATAGACCTTCACTGTTTAATGGTTCAAATTATTCATATTGGAAAGCTAGAATGAGGATATTCATTCAAGCTTCTGACTATGAACTATGGGGTGTTTAATAATGGACCTAGTACACCCACACATGTTATTGATGGCACTATTGTTCCTAAGCCCGAAAGGGACTGGAATGATAATGAGAAAGATGGCACAGCTTAACGCTAAAGCCATGAATATTTTATTGCTCTTTAGATGCAATGAATTTAATAGAATCTCCACATGTAATTCCGCAAANTGCATAGGTTATCTAATAGAAACTCTAGATTTCATGAATCGAAAACAAAACAAATAATCTCAATATCATGAGTATGTATGCATGCATAGTATAAAATAAATTATATCCATATTTGATATAAGATCTATAACTCTTTTTCTCGACGTAGAATCTAATTAGAATTTTATTTATGTGCACGGTAGAAGAGAAGACTTCCTTATACCCTACCTTCAGCAAAAGTATTATAGCCTAATGAATTTATCTATAATATTACAAGGTGACAAGAGGCCTTTTTTTTTTTTTTATGACAATCAAACTAATACAAGCCCCTATCCATTATGAGCTGCTTTTTAAAAGGTCCACACTTAACATAGGTACATATTGCTTTAAGGTGCATCAAATAGTTTAATAGCATAAATGGTAATCACAAACTATAATGGATTTATAAGAAACACCCTATTTTTATCCGATATGTAATTAATTTGAATTTTGAAAAGAGACTATGCTAGTAATGAAAAATTTCAACATTATCTTTATATTGAAGGGGAGAAAATATTCAATACGGCATGAGCCTTTCCCAAAAAAAAAAAAAAAAAAATAGAAGGCTGCAAGCTAGCTGATCGGCATGCTATTTTATAGCAATTGCCACCCTTTCTAACCCTGGAAATTAGGCTTTGGACCTCAGACGTTGGCCAACTTTTATCAGAGTGGCTCAAGGAGCATCCATCACCATGGCCCAGATGTCAAACGATGGACGTCTACTTAAAATGGCATTGATGATGAATTGACCCTCTCTTATGCTTGGTTTTTTTATATTGCTTTAGAAATGCCCCTTTCGAGCTCTAAATCCTTGGCTGATTGAGCTTCTATCAGTTCTAAAACACTTCAATCAAAGTGATTATTTTATGATAAATAATAAATCTAGAGCATGGGCCTTGTGAGACCCTCCAATTTTCAAAATTTACAACTACGCGAAGATGGGAGATGGCCAAATTAACTTTAATTACAGTATGAAGCAAGATTCATCATCTTGGTATTAGATTCCGTATTGATACCATGTTTGATGTGTATCAATATATCAATTCACATCATTATTGTGTTTCAATTTGATACAAGTACGACATATCATAATTTCTCTACTTCCTTTTATCGCCATGAATAGATTGGGTGGGATGGAGATGTCAACAGTCCAATGTTTCCTATATTCTTTCATTAGTTCACTCATCTAAAGAAAATTTAAGTAACCCTTTCAATCATCAATTTCTAACTTTGTAATCTTGCATATCATTGTAATATGTTATCATCTACAAGTAGATTGATGGAATGTAACACGTCTAAATTGAGTAAACAAATAGTTTGTTTAGAACTTGATCAAGTTCACAACTTTCAATCAGCAAAGTGCAACAGTATAAGTTTATTTTTATAAATTGAAACGCTCCACATATCCTATCCCTTGAATATTAATTTGCAGCAAATCCAAATGGAAATTTTCCACAAACATCTCACAAACTGAATCATACCAGCAATGGCATCTTTATTATTGTTCCAAAATCAAACAATGACCTATGGACCTTATATGCACCACACTTATTTCCTTCATCAATCCTGCTCAAGTAAGGCCCTTAATGGCAAATCAGATAAGAAAATTATCAAATCATTTGAATATGATATCTACTTTACAAATAAAATAAAGAACTTATCTATCAATACGATGGCTCTCAATTTTTCTTTTGTTAGTGGCCCATCATTGCGTAAACACCAAATATAGAATAGGATAATTTTTTTTCCTATCCCATTTGCTATTATGTCCTGCATAGATTTTTTTTTTTAAATCATTTCCTCTCTTACCGTATCCTGCATAGCAAGTGAGATTTTTTTTTTTTTCTATAACCTTTCTTTGGATTTACATGAGTTGAGTTAAGTATGCATGTATTCCAATGAACATAGAAAATCGTCAACCTTTGAATCCTTCTAGCCTGCCAATTTGGTCAAACTCTACAACACTGACTTGCAAGTCAGGGTGGAGGAGGAAACTATTACTCCACCTCCTCTGTGATTATCCACAACATCCACCACCCGCCCTCTCTCCCCCACTATCTTCGAATAGGTATGGAACAAGGTGATTTTAAATTACCCTAAGCCTCTTACTACACCAGCCTCGACCTCAAAGGGGATTCCGGTGTTGATTGGGCTGCCATTGAATCCAAGAACTAGGAAGGCAAAGTAGAGTAGAAGTCATCTTCTTCCTTGCTGATTGATCTAATCTTTCACTGGCCATATCGCTGATGGGATAAGACCTAACTACCTGTTAGCCTTGCTGACTGATGGGACGTAGCCCATCAACCACTGTTTTTTCCTTTCCGATGGGACAGAACCCACCGACCAGCCCAAATTCACGCAACCCCACGAATCCGACGGACATTCCTTCCTTATGGAACTCCACATGGTCATGCAGGTGTCAACCCCCTATAAAAGGGTAAGTCCACTCAAGAATAAGGTACGCAAACTCATACTCGCTACCCTAATACCCAGAAAGGGATTCCTCTCTTTCTGAGATCTCATTCTTCTCCCAAGCTCATCTGAGCTCTCCCTCAGCTGTAACCCAGGTTACTGACTTGAGCGTCGGAGGGTCCCCATCGGAGCACCCCTCCGGTCCTGGGACTTTTTGCAGGCCACTCATTCAGGTGCAGGACGACGGATTAAACGGCTCTCTTCTCCCGACGTTCAAGACTAGTGATCAGGCGTCATCAGATTGGCACGCCAGAAAGGGAGAAAGGCAAGAAAAGAAGGCCCAAACCCTACAGTATACTTCTCTTTCTCTCCCTCTCCCAACAATGGTGATGACACGAGCTCAGGATACCTCAGTCAGCCACCCCGGGGGGCATCTTCCCTCGACTAAGCTGCAAGAGACCAACTTACCTATCGCTGATCCTCCCATCATTCCCCCTCAACCAGAAGCGGTTGCCCCGGCTGCGGAGCAGCTGGCAACCCTCATTGGCAAGTTCAGACCCTCACCGCCATGGTCCATGGACTTCAGCAGCAGGAGTCCGTGGCCACCCAGCATCAGACCGCTCCCCTGCAAGTAAACAATCTGCAAGGGGAGGTTCTCCTCAACGAGAGACCGGTCGTCGCCGAGCTTCTCTAAGGAAGCCTCACCGTGAGGCCCTCAAGCGACCGCGATCTCCAGATTGTGGCCCTAGCAAGTTTCCTCCGGAGCCGCCCCACCAAGAGAAACCAAAGTGGAAATCCCATCTTCCGCATCCTTCTCCTTCTTCTTCATCTTCCTCTTCTTCATCCTCCAAGCTGTCTCGGAGGGCCTCGACAATGAACCGCCAGGCGGAGGAGCGCCTGGACGAGTACAACCGGCGACTAGACGAGCTCGCCAGGAAAATCAACAACCAATCGGAGGAGGAGTATGACACCCGTCCTCCTTATACTCACCAAATATTAGAGGAACCTGTCCCCTCTAGATTCTGATTCCCCCAGATAGATCTGTACGATGGCACGATGGATCCTCTCGACCACCTCGAGAGCTACAAGGCCATGATGCAGGTCCAGGGTGCGTAGACGCCCTTCTCTGCAAAGCTTTCCCTGCTACTTTGTGGAAGGTGCTCGCGCGTGGCACTCGCGCCTATCCCCCCATAGCATCAACTCCTTCCGGGAGCTGGAAAAGGCCTTATTGGCACATTTTGATGCTTGCCGACGAATCCCGAGGGTCGCGGACAGCCTCTTCTCTGTGCGCCAGAAGGAGGGGGAATTATTACGAGACTTCGTGTCCCGGTTCAAAACCGCCGCCCTTGAAGTCTACCATCTGGACGATGCGGTGGCTACACTGGCGCTAAAGCGGGGACTCCTTCCGTCCCGCTTCACCTTTTTTCTGGACAAGAAGCCCCCGGGTTCCTATTCCGACCTTCTCCTTCGAGCTCAGAAGTACATCCACGCGGATGAGGCCGACCTCACCCGCCGGGAATCATCAAGGAACTCCAACCGCAATCCTAATCGCCCTGAGCCGAGCAGGCCCTCTCGCCACCGGTGGCCTGACCCACCTCGTCAACCTGACAACAGGCATCGAAGCCCTATCCCCGACGAGAGCAATCTCATGCCTCTCCTCGTCCCTCGATCCCACATCTGATGGAAATCGAGGGTGAGACTTATCTCCAGCGCCCTCCTCCTATGAAGAAAGGTCCTCCCTGTGACAAGAGTCGTTACTGCCGATTCCATCGGGATTACGGCCATGACACCGACAGCTACTACAGCCTAAAGCGGACCATCAAGGAACTCATCCAGCGGGGCTACCTCAGTAAATATGTCCAGAAGGGGCCACAGCCGCTGCAGGCACTCATGGGACCCCCACCTGCTCAGGCCGCTGTCGACAACACCCCCACGGAGTGGACAGTTGGAATGGTGTCCTGGGGAGTGGCTTCCGCATCTAAGCGACTGAGAGGGGAAGAGGCGCCGGGTAATGTAGTTCTCGGGGGGGGGGACCGGTGAATTTTGAGAATGTAAAAAATGAAGGCATCGCCATCTCCATGACGATCGCCAAGCACCCTGTAAAAAGGATATTGGTTGATAGTGGCAGCTCAGCTGACATCCTTATTTATGACGCTTTTGTTCGGATGGGATTGTCTCTAGACTCTCTTCAGCCTGTGGCAACCCCTTTGATCGGATTCACCGGAGATTCGGTAAGGGTTGAGGGTGAGATATCCTTGCCTGTGATAGCAGGGACACCACCATGCCAAAGCACAGTGATCATGAAGTTCTTGGTTGTGCGGGTCCCCTTGGCATACAACGCCATTCTTGGGCACCCAGGCTTAAACTTATTGGATGCGGTTATCTCCACCCGATGCCTGCTGGTGCAATTCCCTACTAGCGAAGGAGTTGGGGAGATGAAGGGTGAGATCGGCTCAGTTCTGCCTGCTATCACACAGCATCAAGCCCTTGGAGGCCAAGCTGGTCCCAGAAGCCCCTGACCCCAAGGAGTCCGACAGGAGAGGGGAGTCGGCCGAGCACCTCCTGGCCTTTCCCCTCGGGACAATCCGGTGAGGACCGTGCGCATCGGCGGACTCCTTCCCCCAAAGGATTGTGATCGCCTTCTAACCTTCTTGCGGGCCAACTCAGACATTTTCGCTTGGTCGGCGTCTGACATGCCCGGCATCCCTTCAGAAGTAATCACCCACAAGCTCAACATCGATCTGAAGCACCGTCCGATCCGCCAGAAGAAGATGAGTTTGCTCCCGAGCGGCAAAAGGCCATCGATGAGGAGATCAGCAAACTGCTCAGTGTCGGCCACATCCGAGAAGTGCATTACCCTAGCTGGCTGGCCAATGTGGTCATGGTACGGAAGGCAAACGAGAACTAGAATTTGCATCGACTTTACCGACCTTAACAAGGCATGTCCGAAAGACAGTTTCCCCCTGCCAAGGATTGATCAGCTGGTGGATTCCACCTCCGGCACGAGCTCCTTAGCTTTATGGATGCCTTATCCGGATATAATCAGATAAGGATGGACCCCAAGTGATGAAGATCACACATCCTTTGTGACAAAAAAGGGGATTTATTGCTACAAAGTGATGCCTTTCGGCCTCAAGATCGCGGGGGCGACCTACCAAAGATTGATGAACAGGATGTTTCAGATCAGCTAGGTCGGAACATGGAAGTCTACATGGATGACATGCTTACTAAGAGCATTCGCGCTTCTGATCATATTTCAGATCTAGAGGAAACTTTCAGCAACCTCCGCCGCTTCCAGGTCAAGCTGAACTCCAAGAAATGTGCCTTCGGAGTCACGGCAGGCAAGTTCCTGGGCTTTATGGTGACTCAGTGAGGGATCGAGGCGAACCCAGAGAAGATCAGCGCCATCCTCGACATGAGGCACCATCCAGCAAGAAAGAGGTGCAGCGGCTAACGGGGAGGGTGGCGGCTCTAAGTCGTTTCCTCTCCAAATTGGTCGAGAGGTGCTTGCCCTTCTTCAAGGCCCTGCGGAAGGTAAACAGTTTCAAGAGGACGGACAACTGCCAGCAAGCCTCGACGGCCTGAAGGCATTTCTGTCTTCTCCTCCGCTCCTATCCAAGCCAAAAGATGGGGAAAGTCGCTTCCTATACCTAGCTGCTTCTTAGGAGGCCGTTAGCTCAGTCTTAGTGCATCTCGATGCTGACGGAACCCAGAGGCCAGTCTATTACATGAGCAAGGTGCTCCACGACGTGAAGGTCAGGTACTTCAAGATAGAAAAGATCATCTTCGCCCTGGTCGTCTCCGCCCGACGTCTCCGCCCATATTTTCAAGCCTATCCTATTATGGTGCTGACGGACCAGCCTCTCCGAGCCATCCTGGCCCATCCAGACACCTCAGGCCGACTCGCCAAGTGGGCCATCAAGCTAGGAGAGTTCGACCTCTCCTTCCAAGCACGACTGGCTCTGAAGTCCCAAGTTCTAGCCGATTTCCTGGTTGAGTGCACTTGGACAGATAAGGAAACCAGGGAGGTTTCCATGGAGCAGCACGAGCTCGAGCCGAGCAACGATGGAGAAACCTGGATCCTCAATGTGGATGGCGCATCAAACTCTCAAGGGAGCGGCGCCGGTCTCATTCTTGCCGGGCCGGGTGGAGAGAGAGCAGAATGCGCCCTGCGGTTTATATTCAAAGCCACCAACAATCAGGCCAAGTATGAAGCTTTACTAGCAGGATTAAGGCTAGCCCAGGAGTTGGGAGTAAGGCATCTCAGAGCTTTCACCGACTCGCAACTCGTCTCCAGGCAAATCAATGGAGAATACGAAGCGCGACCCTGCTATGACTCAATACCTGGGCAAGGTTCGACTCTTGATCTCTCCGTTAGCTTATTTCAGTATCAGTTACATTCCCCAGATTGAGAATGCCAAAGCCGACATCCTCTCCCGTTTAGCTACGTCCACCGACGGCATTGCACGAGACACCTACGTTGAGTACTTAGAAAGGCCCAGCATAGAGGATGGTGAGGAAGTCCTCCCGCTCACCCAAGAGCCTACATGGATGGATGCCTATGTCCGCTATCTCACTGACGGCACTCTCCCGGATGATTGCAATGAAGCCAAGCTGCTCAAGTGGAGGGCTTCCAAATTCGTCCTCCTAAATGGACGTCTATATCGGAGGTCATTCTCTTACCCCTTGCTCAGATGTGTCGGACCTGCCGACGCCGACTACATCCTTAGAGAAATCCATGAAGGCATCTGCGGAAATCACTTGGGGGGCAGGTCCCTAGCCCAGAAGGCCCTTCGGCAGGGATACTTTGGCTTACCATAAGGGAGGATGCTGCCAAGTTATTTTAAAAGTGTGATGGCTGCCAGCGCCACGCACATATCTAGCATCAACCGTCTACATCGCTCAACCCGCTCTCAGCCCCTTGGACCTTCCCTCAGTGGAGAATGGACATCCTTGGACCATTCTCCCTGGCCTCGGGACAGCGGAGATTCCTGTTAATAGCCATCGACTATTGCACCAAGTGGGTTGAGGTCGAGGCGCTGGCTAAGATCACCGAAAGTAAAGTCAAAGCCTTCTTCTGGAAGTCGATCATATGCCGCTTTGGCCTACCTCACACTCTCGTCACGGACAATGATCGCCAGTTCGATAATGAAGCATTCAAGGCTTTCTGCAGCGAGCTGGATATTCGCCATCGATTCACCTCTGTCGGCCACCCCCAAACCAACGGGGAGGCCGAGGTCATGAACCGCACCATTCTCAGGGGGCTTGGACCAGGCTGGATGGATCCAAGGGTCGATGGGTGGAGGAGCTCCCCAGTGTAATATGGGCTTACCACATGACCCCTAGAGCCCCGACAGGCGAGACTCCCTTCAGTCTCATCTTTGGATCCGAAGCCGTCATCCCTGTCGAGATCGGACTGCCCAGTCCGCGTGTGGAGTCCTTCAACGAGGAAGACAATTCCACATTGATACGAGCCAACCTGGACTTTATCGATGAGGCACACGACCGGGCAAGGCTGCGTATGGTGACCTTCCGTCAGCGGGCAGCCAAATACTACAACGCCCGAGTTCATCCCAAGGTTTTTTGCCACAGAGATCTGGTTTTAAGAAATGCTGAAGTATCTAAGCCCATAGAGGGGGCAAACTGTCCCCCAACTGGGAGGGTCCTTATCGCATCACTGAGACACTCCACCGGGAGGCATACAGACTGGAAGAGCTCGACGGACAACCCATTCCACGTACCTGGAACGCAGATAATCTCTGCCGATATTATCAATAATGTATCCCCCAGAACACAAGCAATAAAACAAGTCCCTTCCAATGCCACAGCCTGCTCTCCCCTGCATCCAAGGGCCAGATCTCATAAAAGGAGCTCACCGGCATCGCGGCTAACGGGACACCACTCGGTCCGGCTTGGAGATGCCCCCGAATTGGTTCAAGTCCCTAACAGCTCCATACCCGGTTGAGTCAACCCTCGGGCGGCACACAAACCCCAAGACGGTTCAAAAGGAGCTCACCAGTATCGCGGCTAACGGGACACCACTCGGTCCGGCTTGGAGACGCCCCCGAGTCGGTTCAAGTCCCTATAGCTCCGTACCCAGTCGAGTCACCCCTCGGACAGTACACAAACCCTCGAGTGGTTCAAAAGGAGCTCACCGGCATCGCGGCTAACGAAACACCACTCGGTCCGGCTTGAAGATGCCCTCAAGTCGGTTCAAGTCCCTAACAGCTCCATACCCGATCGAATCGCCCCTCGGGCAGCACACAAACCTCCGAGGCAGTTCAAAAGAAGCCACCGGCATCGCGGCTAATGGGACACCACTTGGTCTGACTTGAAGATGCTCCCGAGTTGGTTCAGTCCCTAACAGTTCTGTACCCGATCGAGTCGCCCCTCGAGCGGCACACAAACCCCCTAGGCAGTTCAAAAGGAGTTCACCAGCATCGTGGCAACGGGACACCACTCGGTCCGGCTTGGAGACGCCTCCGAGTTGGTTCAATTCCCTAACAGCTCCATACCAGGTCGAGTTGCCCTTCGGGCGGCACACAAACCCCCGAGGTGGTTCAAAAGGAGCTCACCGGCATCGCGGCTAACGGGACACCACTCGGTCTGGCTTGGAGATGCCCCGAGTTGGTTCAAGTCCCTAACAGCTCTGTACCCGATCGAGTCGCCCCTCGGGCGGCACACAAACCCCCAAGGCGGTTCAAAAGGAGCTCACCGGCATCGCGGCTAACGGGACACCACTCGGTCCGGCTTGGAGACGCCCCCGAGTTGGTTCAAGTCCCGAACAGCTCCGTACCCAATCGAGTCGCCCCTCGGGCGGTACACAAACCTCTGAGGCAGTTCAAAAGGAGCTCACAGGCATCGCAGCTAACGAGACACCACTCGGTCCGGCTTGGAGATGCCCCTGAGTCGATTTAAGTCCCTAACAGCTCTGTACCCTGTCGAGTCGCCCCTTGGGCGGCACACAAACCCCCGAGGTGGTTCAAAAGGAGCTCACCAGCATCGCGGCTAATAGGACACCACTCGGTCCGGCTTGGAGACGCCCCCGAGTTGGTTCAAGTCCCTAACAGCTCTATACCCGGTCGAGTCATCCCTCGGACGACACACAACCCTCGAGGCTGTTCAAAAGGAGCTCACCGGCATCACTGCTAATAGGACACCACTCGGTCCAGCTTGAAGATGCCCCAAGTCAGTTCAAGTCCCTAACAGCTCTGTACCCGATCGAATCGCTCCTCGAGTGGCACACAAACCCCGAGGCAGTTCAAAAGGAGCTCACCAGCATCGCGGCTAATGGAACACCACTCGGTCCGGCTCGAAGATGCCCCCAAGTCGGTTCAAGTCCCTAACAGCTCTGTACCCGATTGAGTCACCCCTCTGGCGGCACACAAACCCCCGATGTGGTTCTAAAAGAGCTCGCTGACCCTCACGATCTCCAAGATTAGGCCGAGTCGGTTCAGGCCTTCCCGGTCAAGCCCCACTCGGCCCCCGGCATTTTCAAGCCGATCTCGGTGCTAAGTTGCCCTTAGATCATTCTAAGTTCTTAGAGTATTTGAGCACAGACGAATCTCTTTTCAAATGGCATGCGACGACTCAAGGCATCCTAGGCAATTTCCTACGCGGTTGGCTCACACTTTGAAGACACATCTCAACATTGGCCAACCTGATGCAACGGTTCGGCCACGACATTATCAACGTGTGCAACACTCAGGGTAAAGAGGCATCTCAGAAGAAAGACCCTCTCTCGTCAATAGGTACGGGACCTGTTTTATTGCTAGTCGCACGATGGAAACATTCAGCTCAGAAGAAAGAAGAAACGAGCAAGACAAAGGACACAAGCGTCTTCACAAAAAAGTTCTTCTTCATTGATGATGAAATTGAAATACAAAATTTGGCACAAGGCCGGTTACAAAAAGAAAAAGGAAAAGAAACAACAACTTTTCAGGGCCTGTCTCGGCCCGGTTCTCCCTTGTCGTCCCCCTCCTCCGCCGACTCCTCGTCAGATTCCTCGGGACGGATTCCCTCGAGCTCAGCAATGTCGATTTTAAGAGCCGCAGACACCTTAGTCTTGCACATCTCGAAGCCCTTGATGTAAGCATCAAGGCTGGCTTCGAGGACCTCCTTCCCGAACTCCGGTGAGGACTTGTAGCTGGAGACGGCCTGCCCTGCCTCGGCCTTGGCCCGCTGTGCCCTAGCCTCGGCCTCCCTGGCTCGGCCCTCGGCTTCTTCGGCGCACGCAAGGGCCTGTCCGCGCAGGCCACGGCCCCGGCCTTCTCGTGGCCTGCATCAATCGCCACCCTCTCTGCGCAACGGCTCTCTCTGCGGCGGCCCAAGCCTCCTCACGCGCTGCCCCGGCCTCCATGTTGGTGCGTTGGAGCTGGTGTATTAGCTCCTCATTCTGTGCCGCGGCGGCCTTCAATCGGTCCGAGACCAGCTCCAATCTGGCCTCGGCCGCGGATGCCCGGCCACTCTCAGCCTCGGCCCGGCATTCTGCCTCCTTTATTCGGTCGCTCAGGTTTTCCTCCTGGGCCTTAGCCTCCTGGTGAAGTCGAGCGAGGCTCTGGGACTGCACCACGCTCTCCTTCCTGTACCTTTCGGCCCGCGCCATGGCCTTTGTAAGCGCGTCCGAAGAGTGGACCACCGCCTCACGAAGGCCGATCGCACCGTTGGCCATCTGCAGCAAAGGAAACATGTTAACTCTAAGAGATTGGAGTATCCAAAGACACGTCCAGAAACAAAGAGAGCTCAGAAGATTACCTGGACAACGGCAACCATCACCATATCCAAGAGCGCAGAGTAGCTCAATCCCTGCATCTCCTCCTCGGACTCGGCAGTTCGAACACCTAACAGAAGACGGGCGGCTTGTGCGGCGTCCGCCATCAAGTTGAACCTAGGGACCGGCCGCGTCGGCCCCTCCTGCGGACCTTCGACCCGAGGACGGGTCGAGTGGCGCACCAACTATTGGGATGAGCTCTCCAGCCCATCCCTCTGCTCCCCAGTCACCTCCATCCCAGCATGGGATTTCTCGACGACTGGCTCCCTCCCTCCGGCAGTGGGGGGAGCCCTCTCCATCTCCGGCTCGACGGCAGCCGGAGGGCTGACAGCAATGGTGACCTGCCCCGCCTTGGGCACGTCGACGGTGGCAGGAGCTTCCTCCTTAAGATCCACAACCACCACGGTGGCTCTAGGGGTGGCTGGAATCTCTCCCTCCTCTATCTCGGTCCCGGTCGGCCTCGGGACCACTTCTCTAGCTGGCGCTTCCTTAGCCGGCTCCCCCGTAGGCGTTGGAGTCTTGGGGACCTCAGCGGCTCGGGTCGGCTCGGTCCACTCCCTCCTTCGAGCTTTCTTCGCCAGCCTTAATGTTTCCCTGGCTGCCGACCTCTTTTGCTTCAAGGCGGCCTCAAACTCTCCGGCGAAGAACCTCATCGCTGCATCCAAAAACGAGAAGTGTTAACGATAGTATATAGCAATCCTCTGGTCAAGACAGAAGGAATTGCTCACTGACCGCCGGGGCCAACTTGGCTTCTATCAGGTTCTCCTTGGGCAGGAGTTCCTTATAGCCAGGTATTTGGCAGGAAGAGTTCCCTATCTCTCTCCCCCACAGTGGCATTGTCATTGGAGCTGGTGTTCAGCTCCACCCAATTGGTCCTCACCCCCTCGACATGGGCAAATAGGAAGCGGGATTTCCATTCCCTAATCTTGGACGGAAGACCTAGGGGGAAGGCCCTACCCGGCCGGCGGTGAAGGCCCACCAGGCCCCCTCACCTTGGCAGCGGAGTTTATAAAACGCCCAGAACAGTGATAACCCCGGCCGGGCCTCCTGAAAATAGCAAAGGATAACAAAGGCGCAGATGATCCAAATCGAGTTCGGAGTCAACTGCGCCGGCACTAGCCTATATCTATCTAAAAGATTCAGGAAAAAGGGGTGGAGAGGAAGGCGCAGCTCGCACCGAAAGAATTCCTCATACAGAGCGACCCGATCAGGGTAGGTGGAGGTCTGTTGGCCCAGATGGCAACCCAAGAGGGGGGGGTGAATTGGGTTCTTAAAATTTAAGACTTTTTAACTTTAATTGATTAGTTAGCAAGATGTGCAAGTGAGAGGCTAACTAATAAGCAATGCACAAGCAAATATAAAGAGATAGAGAAAGAGAAAATATGGCACGGCAAACACAAGATAATTTTATAGTGGTTCGGTGCAATCAACACCTACGTCCACTCCCAAGATTCACTTGGGTCCACACTATAATCTCTCTAGATTACAGCCGAGTTGTTTTCCAAGCTCACAACTCAAACTTGTTGTTTTACCAGGTGCACAACGAACCCAGCTGGTTTTAACTCGGGCTTACCAGCACAAAACCCTACACGTTGTTTCTCACAGGCTCACAACTAACCCAACACAAGCACTCCGGCTTGTAACGAGGTATACCAACCTCCACTGATTCAATCCACTGATTGAATCAGCAAACAAATAGAATAGAAGTGTTTGAACAATAATGTGCTCCCCTTGAGCAAATATACAAATGAAGTACAAAATATTAAAGGTTAGAAAAGCCTGATTGTATTGCAGATGGTAGAGCCTTGGGCTTTCTTCCTTCTTCTCTTCAACTCCTCTTGAAACGTTGAATCACGCCTCAGCAAGATTCTTGACCGTTGAAGACTTTGGAGTTGAGTTGAAGCTTTTTCCTCTTTTGAAAATCCTCCGATTTGACCTTTGAAATGCTTGTGGATTTTCTTTAAACTCTTGTGGATTGATGAGAAGGAGTAGACGAAGCTTCCACTTGGATTTCACTCCTTTTGAATCTCTCTCCTTTGAGCTAAATGATTTTCACGATATGCTCTATTTTTCCCTCTTTTCAAATGATATTCTTTTCTCTCTTTGATTTTCAAAATCTATCTTTTTTTGTCTTTTTGATTTGAAAAGAGCTTCTCTATTTATAGAATCTGCAAAAATATATCCGTTAGAGACAAGGAAAAATAGCCGTTATTCAAAAATCTTACCGTTGGGGCTGATGTGTCATCGTTAAAAATCGCGCCCAGAATTCGCGGAGTCGACTCGAGCTTTGTGGGAGTCGGCTCGAAGTCGATTACTAAAAATAGAAACATTTAAAACATTGAAGGGTCGACTCGCGAAAACTAAAGTGTCGGCTCCTGAAAGTCGGGAGTCGACTCGAGGAAAATGGGAGTCGACTCGAGAAGTGCTCAAAAAATATGAGTTCTGTTGTTTGAGCGGAGTCGGCTCGCACAGACAGGAGTCGGCTCGAGAAAATCAGACATTTTGGGGAGTCGACTCGGAAACCCTTGAGTCGGCTCGGGACCGATACAAAAATCAGAAAAATGTTCTGATAGACTTTAAAACTTGTCCCAATTAAATTTAAAATATAAATTTGACTTGAATACATTAAATATGACATTTATCATGGATTCAAGACATGTTTCAAGAATTCATCGATTGAATTTTAATGTATAAAATTCGTTTTTGAAATCTTTTAAGCATAGAACTTGAAACTCCTTTTCTAACGGTTTCAAAGCTCATTGATATAACCATTGATAGTTCATTCCTTTCAATTTGAATAAGCTCAAGGTTTTTGATAAATAAACACATTGTATTCTTTAAGGTACTCATGGCTTTTGGAAATCATCAAAATCAATAAAGTTGGGGTAATATGTTTCAACAATTTCTCAACAATCTCCCCCTTTTTGATGATGACAAAAACATTGAGTATATGCATTATAAAATTAAAAATTTATGATTCCAAAATCAACTATTGTGTTCATGGAAAGGCTCCCCCTCAATGAGGTAGCTCCCCCTATGAACCTTAATTTATAAATCATTCAAAATTTTTCAAAATCAGAAACTTAAGCATTTTCTTTATGAAATTCAATGCTATGAAATTCAATTTATCTCTTCCCCTTATGCTCTTCCTCTTTCAAAATTAAACTTTGATTGAATTGAAGGCAAGGCATACGATTGAATAAAAACTCTCCCCCTTTTTTGTAATCAACAAAAAGGTTAGGAAGTTTAATATCAATAACATTCTTATCTTTTGTTTATTTAACTTATCAATGAGGATAATCATTCAAAGAATTCAAGGATACTTATCAATTGAACTAGACAAAAGTAATGCATCAAACTTTCTCATTGCTTTAAAATGAAATTACATGAAAATGTAAACTTGCTCATTGCATTGAAAGTAAACTTGATTACATCAAAAAGAGATTACATCAAAAGAGATTACATAAAAACTTAAAAATTTCTTCTAGTAATTCTGTTAAGTGATCAATAATCTGCTTCATCCCTTCACATTGAAGTCTAACATAGTCTTTGAGCTTATTATCAACAAAGGTACAAGCAGATAAAATTTTATCTTGAAGCTCGGCGTTGCATTGGGAGTATGTCTCCGAGTCGCCACAGATGTCCTTAAGTTCTCCAAAGATATTCTTTAAATCTTCACTTAAGGAACCGGTAGATGAGCTGAGAGTAGACTCAATCGATGCAACTCGATCACTGAGTGAATATAAGGCTTCTTTTAAGTTCATATACTTTTCATTAAATTCTTCTTTCAATCTGTTTTCATGCTCACTATCTCAGACTTGAATAATGACCGAAGCTGATCTAACTGTGTATCAGAAAAACTACCAGATGAAAATGTAGAAGACTGAGCAGGAGCAACAGTAGGAGCAGGGGTAGAATCAGAAGCAGGAGCTGGAATAGACTCTGGAATAGACGAGCACTGAGGAGGCTCAGGTGATGAATGTCTCAAGAAGGTCCGGGGGCCTCTATAGCTCTATCTTCCTCAGTAATATTCTTTCTCTCCCAACTTCCATTTTTCTTAACAAACCCCATGCGATGAATTGTGGCCAAAGTATAAAATTCTGTATGTCTTAGTTCCTTCTTTGGCTCACTGTCATCAAAAACAATCCCTTGGCTTGAAATAATTTAGTTAAAACCATGCCATAGGGCAAACTCGATTTCTTTTTCCCGCTACAATCTGCAATGTACCAAATTATCATCCTAGGTAGATTGATGGGTTTCCCAGAAACAACAGCATCCATAACAAAAATATCTCGCTCAGAAACATAGTCAATCTGCCGGTTTGGAAAACAAAATCCTGCTGCAAATATTGTGAGAATCTTAATTCCAAAGGCAGTTGACTAGCAAATACTTCTTCAAATCCTTCAAAATTCTGTTCAATAGCCTAGAGAGGGCTGGAGACTATCTTCAGGGGCAAATGTAGATGGTCCAGACAAGGGTAACTTCAATAATCTAGATAGAATAGAGGATGTAATGTTCAGACCAATGCCTCTAACCTTGCTTACTAAGCCATCATCTCCTCTAGACAAATTCTTGTAAAACTCTTTAACTAAGCAGGGTAGGTGGGCAGTCCAATGAACAAATATTCTCAAATCCCATCTCAATTAACTGTCTACCAATTATGAATCCTTCATTCTCAAACAATTCAAAATCCACCTTTCCTTCCTGTGGTTACAATCCTACTGGCTAGAAGATCTACCTGAAGGGTAGGAGCTGGAGCAGGAGGATCACTAGCAGAAGGGGTAGAGGAAGAATCCGTAGACGGCTCGCGGACGGGTCGTCGAACGGTCCTCTTTCTCTTCAAACCGGCGCCACTCGAGCTAGCTCCTCGGGTTTTGGGTGCCATTGATCTTGAAGGATTGTTAATCAGAGGTTATTTGAGGTTTGGAGGGTTTTGGGAAAGTTTTGGAGAGGATTTGGAAGATTTGGAAAGGATGAAATGTCCGTTGGGTCGACTCGTGCCCTAAATAATCGACTGGGACCACGTCGAGTCGACTCGCGCAAAGTGTGGAGTCGGCTCGCGACTAGTCACAGAGCACGGACACGATCTCGAGTCGACTCGCTCAGAGGAGGGGTCGACTCCTGAGTTTCAGCAGAAACTCGAGTCGACTCCGATACTCTCGAGTCGGCTCCCAGACAATTTCAGAGAAAAAATTAGATTAAGATTCAGAGAATCCGAATGAGTCCGGAAATTGATCTTTGAGTATGATTAAAAATCATGGACTTTGAGAGATCAAATTGATATGAGTTCTAGATAAGATTTCCTTAAGATTTTGAGAATTTGAAAGAACTCTAGATATATTTCCTTAGAGGTTTCAAAATTTATTCAAAAGGATTACAAATTCCTAACTCTCCTCTAAGATAACAAATCTTTCTTCATTTAAAGGTTTAGTGAATATGTCAGCTAATTGTTCTTCAGTGTTTACATAATCTAAACAAATTTCATCATTAGCTACATGTTCCCTTATAAAATGATATCTAATTTCTATGTGTTTTGTTCTTGAGTGTTGGATTCGTTGATTGCGCTTGTTATCACATCTTATGGGTGTTTTATCAAGTGTGATACCATAGTCTTCAAGTTGTCGCTTAATCCATAGGATTTGCGCACAGCAACTTCCAGCTGCTACATATTCAGCTTCAGTAGTTGATAATGCAACTGAATTTTGCTTTTTGCTAAACCATGTGATTAAGTTACTACCTAAGAATTGGCATGCACCACTTGTGCTTTTTCTATCTAATTTACATCCAGCATAATCAGAATCTGAATATGCAATTAGGTTTAATGTGGAGTCTCTAGAATACCATAAACCTACATTTTTAGTTCCATTTAGATATCTTAAATTCTTTTAACAGCTATTAAATGTGATTCTTTAGGTTCAGATTGAAATCTAGCACATAAACATACTGAAAACATAATATCTGGTCTACTTGCTGTTAAATAAAGAAGGGATCCGATTATACCTCGATAATACTTTTGATCAACCTTTTTACCTTCTTCATCTTTGTCCAGCTTGCATGAAGGACTCATTGGAGTTCCGAGGGGTTTCATTGTTTCCATACCAAACTTTTTGAGTAGTTCTCTTGTGTATTTGGTTTGGTTGATAAAGATTCCCTCTTTGCATTGTTTGATCTGGAGTCCAAGGAAGAAGTTGAGTTCTCCCATCATGCTCATCTCGAATTCTCCCTGCATCAACTTTGCAAATTCTTGACAAAGAGAATCGTTAGTAGCACCAAAAATAATGTCATCTACGTATATTTGTACTACAAGTAAATCTTTACTTTTTCTTTTCAAAAACAAAGTTTTATCAACATTTCCTCTTGTAAAATCATTTTCTATTAAGAATTTACTTAACCTATCATACCAAGCTCTAGGTGCTTGTTTCAAACCATATAAAGCTTTGTGCAATTTAAAAACGTGATTGAAAACTCGTGATCTTCAAAACCTGGTGGTTGTTCTACATAAACTTCTTCATTAATAAATCCATTTAAAAATGCGCTTTTTACATCCATTTGAAATAAGTTAATGTTCATATGACATGCAAATGCAAGTAATAGCCTAATGGCTTCTAATCTAGCTACAGGTGCAAAGGTTTCATCAAAATCAATACCTTCCTCTTGATTATATCCTTTAGCAACCAATCTAGCTTTGTTTCTAATTACAATGCCATTTTCATCTAGTTTATTTCTATAAATCCATTTTGATCCTATTACTGAATGATTTTTAGGTCTTTCAACTAAAGTCCAAACATTATTTCTTGTAAATTGATTTAGTTCTTCTTGCATTGCTAACATCCAATTATTATCTTTTTCAGCTTCTTCTATAGTTTTAGGTTCAATTTGTGATACAAATGCAAGATGATTACTAATATTTCTCATGTATGATCTAGTCCTTATTCCTTGAGATGGATCGCCTATAATCAATTCCTTAGGATGACTATGAGCATATCTCCAGTCTCTTGGAAGATCTACATCATTATGATCAATATTGACATCATCGTCCTTATGTGAATCATCATCTTTAGCCTCTTGTTCATGATCAGAAGATACTTCAATATTAAGTTTTTCAAGATCTTTTTCAATTATGTTTGTATCTTCCTCATCATCAATCTTTTCAGATCCAGTTGCTAAAGATTCATCAAAAACTACATGAATGGATTCTTCAACTACTAAGGTTTTCTTGTTAAAGATTCTATATGCCTTACTAGTTGTTGAATAACCTAGAAAAATTCCTTCATCAGATTTAGCATCAAATTTTCCTAAGTTGTTTTTACCATTATTATGAATGAAACATTTACATCCAAATGCATGAAAGTATTTTATATTTGGTTTTCTTTCATTCCATAATTCATAAGGTGTTTTCTTTAATATTGGTCTTATTAAAGCTCTGTTTAAGATGTAACATGCTGTGTTAATTGCTTCCGCCCAAAAATACTTTGGTAAGTTGCTTTCGCATAGCATGGTACGGGCCATGTCTTCTAGAGTCCTATTTTTTCTTTCAACTACACCATTTTGTTGTGGAGTCCTAGGGGCTGAAAAATTATGATTAATTCCATTTTCAGTGCAAAAATTTCAAATAAGTGATTTTCAAATTCTGTTCCATGATCACTTCTTAGAGATA
>UESW01002537.1:0-42240 GCA_900491605.1 Calamus simplicifolius | reverse complement strand
TGACTTGGTAGGGGCATTGCAGGTTACATCAGTGTGAGGACTACTGCTTTGGCTGAGAACTCTACAGTGGCCAAAATGGCAAGGCTGGTGGAAGAAGCCCAGAACAGCAGGTCCAAGACCCAGAGATTGATAGATTCTTGTGCCAAGTATTACACCCCTGGTCAGTAAAGCTTCAAAACCAAATGCTCCCTACCAATATAATGCCAGTTTCAACCAATTAAACAAGAGATGAACTTGAACATTATATTTGGAAGGTGATGGCAGCAAGCAGAAATAAGTGCCAACACAAATATAACACTGTTAATTAGCTTTAAACTGGCATTAAGCATATGCTGCTCGAATTTTTCATCAACTGAGCCTGGCATCTAATTACATGATATTTGATTCGTTTTCTTCCAATGCACACTGCAGCTGTGGTGATAGCGGCAGCAGGCGTTGCAGTGATTCCTTTTATAACAAGGGTCCATAATCCCAAGCATTGGTTCCAGTTAGCATTGGTTCTTCTTGTGAGTGCCTGCCCATGTGCACTGGTGCTATCCACTCCTGTTGCAACCTTCTGTGCACTCCTGAAAGCAGCAAGGACAGGGCTTCTCGTCAAAGGAGGGGATGTTCTTGAAACCATGGCCAAGATTAAAGTAGTGGCTTTTGACAAGACAGGGACCATCACAAGAGGAGAATTTGCTGTGGTTGAGTTTTGTTCGGTCAACAATGAAGTCACCCTGCATGAACTTCTTTACTGGTAATAGTTGGCTACATAATTTTTTTGAATTGAGTTAAAGTTTTGATACATTGAAAAGACCTAGTCTAGAAATTACCATGATCTATTTGTACATAAGAAGTAAAATATAGCTAGCTTGCTCTCTTATATCCCACCTTGAATCCTAGTACAGTTATCTTATCGAAAAGGAGAAATATTGGAAGCTCTTCCAATGTATCTTTTGAGATAAGGATAATCCTCCAATGTTAATTGACAGAGAAATTCCTACCCCATTGACAAGTATAATATTAATATGTGAAATTGTGCAAATCTTCTTCCTCTTCTAGTTTTGTTCTAGCACAGTTTTTAGGCATTTTGCTTCACATTTGAGACATAGAATTTTGCAGTTTATTGGAAACTGGATTGAATGTGGCACTTTTCCAGGGTTTCAAGCGTTGAAAGTAAATCAAGCCACCCAATGGCAGAAGCACTTGTTGATTATGCTCGGTCAAATTCCATTGAACCAAAACCAGACTGTGTGAGAGAATTCCACATCTATCCTGGAGAGGGAATTTGTGGAGAAATAGATGGAAAAACAATTTATGTTGGAAACAAAAGAATCGCAGCAAGGGCATCATGTGAGACAGGTAAGGATATCTATTCCATCAGCAAATTCTGAGCAACTGACCTATTTGTTTTGATTATTCTCCACCAATTCAATATCTTGAATTCCTGACAAAAATCCTCTTTGAATATCCAAGTTTGTGGAATTTATATTGAAATCTACAATACAACTAGAATGAGATTTTAAACAGCAAATTATGTGTTTTATTAATAAGAATAATATTTACAAGGGCGAAGAATATGCAAAGAGAAAGTTAAACGGAAGAGGGAAAGATGGGAGATGGGAAGACTTTTAAGGGATGAGTGGGCTTCTTTGTGGGCCCTTTTGTTTAAGAGACATTCTTGAGATTCATAGGCAAAAGGATTTTACAAATAATAGCATTTACAGAAGGGGATGATACAGAAAAGATTATACAGTTTCGCTCTTTCCAGATGTTCCACTAAAAAGATAAGGCTAGTTGGTCTCAAGCCGTTCTCATAGAAGACAGAATAGAGCTACTCCTCCAAAAGGGCCTCATATGGTACAAGTCATGAGATAGAAGAGAAATGAACTCGATCAAGAAGCTGAGACCAAAATGATCATTGCAAAGGGGCACGAGAGGAGCAGTGAGAGAGAGTCTCTGGTAAGGCACCGCACATCGAGCTGTTAGGGTTTAGACCTGTGATAATAGCAATGGGATTCCCTGTTGAACAAGAACTAAAACTAAGGATTCCTAATCCTGTTAGGTTTAGACATTGATGAATAGCAATGGGATTCCCCGTTCAACAAGAATTAGAACTAAGGATTCCCAATCCTGTTAGGTTTAGACCTTGATGAATAGCAATGGGATTCCCCGTTCAACAAGAACTAGAACTAAGGATTTCTAATCCTGTTAGGTTTACTTCTTGAAAAAAGGAGGAAGATGGGGAGGAGAAAGAAAGGGCTGCCGCCCTATGATGAGAGAAGGGAATTTTTGGGAGAAAAGAATCTGTTCTCTATTCCATCCAAACCCTAGAGACTAGAGTTTAAATACATCCACGAAGTGGGCCAGGCCCAGACTCAACAAAAAACTCCCATGGACTAAACCAATGAGATTAAACTAATCCCCAAGCCCGTGTACACCCGTGACTTGATTTAATCTCAACCCTTGGACTCAAACCCAGCCAATACAAGTTAGCCCACCTGGGCCTTAATAGCACCACACCAGGCCCAACAATCTCCACCTTGGTGCTTTCAAGGCCTCAGCACGTCCACTGTGTCCATCAGCTTTAACAACGAAATACACTTTTGAAAACTGTCCCGTGGAAGAACCTTAGTCAGTGCATCTGCTGGATTTTCTTTGGTGTATACCTTCACCAGCTCCACCTCACCATCTTCCACCAGCTCTCTGATCCTATGGTATCTGAGGTCAATGTGCTTCGTCCTGGCATGATAGACTGCATTATGCGCAAGCATCAGAGCACTCTGGCTGTCACTATGCACCTGGACAACCTTCTGATCAAGTCCCATCTCCAGCATCAAGCCCTTCAGCCAAAGAGCTTCCTTTGCTGCCTCTGTGATACCTATGTATTCTGCCTCCGTGGTAGATAAGGCTGTGATGGGCTGCAGACATGATCTCCACGATACTGGACCACCAAACAGGCTGAACACAAAGCCTGTTGTGGATCTCCTAGTGTCCACATCTCCACCAAAGTCTGCATCCACATACCCATATAACTGCCCACGAGCCTCCTTGGATAAGTTGGATCTCTCAGCACCTTCTTGCTGTCCATAGCAAATACCAACCCCAACTGTACCTACCAAGTACCTGAAGATTCCCTTTAGTGCTCGCCAGTGCTCCCTGCCAGGGTGCGCCATGAACCTGCTCACCTGGCTCACTGCATGGGCTATGTCTGGCCTACAACATACCATGGCATACATAAGGCTCCCAACACCAGAAGCATATGGTACCTTCTCCATCTCCTGAGCCTCCACCTCAGTCTGTGGTGACATGGTCTTCGATAAGGAAAAATGTGCTGCCAAAGGTAGTGCTGTCGGTTTGGCATCCTTCATCCCATATCGCTCCAGAATCTTTTAATGTAGCCACCCTGACTCAGATGCAGCACACCTTTGGATCTATCTCTGATGATTTCCATCCCTAGGATCTTCCTGGCTGGCCCCAGATCCTTCATCTCAAACTCCCGAGACAAAGCTATCTTCAGTTCCTGTACAGCCTTCTCACTCTTGCATGCTATCAGCATGTCATCTACATACAAGAGTAAGTACATCCTAGACCCATCATCCAGAGATTTAACATACACACAAGAATCATACTCACACCTGAAAGTCCAATGCTCCTAACATAAGTGTCAAATCTCTTGTACCACTGCCTCGGCGACTGCTTCAGCCCATACAGAGATTTCTTCAGCAAACAGACTTTCCCATCTGATCTTGGTTCTCTAAACCCTGGTGGCTGCTCCATGTAGATGCTCTCCTCCAAATGACCATGGAGGAATGCTGTCTTCACATCCATCTGCTCCAGCTCCAAGTCCTGAGCTGCTACAATACTCAATAATAGTCTGATGGAAGTGTGCCTGACAACTGGAGAAAATATCTCACCATAATCGATGCCTTCTTTCTGAGAGTATCCTTTGGCCACTAGTCTTGCCTTATACCTGATACCCTCTTGTTCTGAAGCTCCTTCCTTGCGCTGATAAACCCATTTACAACCAATGGGTTTCTTTCCTTGTGGCAGCTGGACCACCTGCCACGTATTATTTCTGTGAAGAGACTGCATTTCCTCTGCCATAGCATGGATCCACCTATCTCTATCCTGACTTTCCATAGCCTCCTCATAGGTGAAAGGGTCTCCATTCGCTGTCACCAGGGCATATGACAACGAATCCTCAAAGCCGTATCGAACTGGTGGTCGCACGTTCCTCCTGGGCCTTTGCTGTGCGATCCCAGTATCAGTCCCCTGTCCAGCTGCATCCTGCTGAACTCCCTGGCTTCTACCCCCTCTGTCAGTCCTCTCCACCTGAATCTCAAATCCTCCTGGTCCACTAGCAAATGGCACAACTGTATAGGAGGTTGTCTGACTAGTGTTACCGTGTTCTACCTCCTGTAGTCCCTGCTGTGCATCCATGCCACTTCTGTTCTGGAGGATTGAGCTCTCATCAAAGGTTACATCTCTGCTGATGACAACCTTCTTCTCCAAGGGGTCCCATAGCCGATACCCCTTGACTCCTCGCGGGTAGCCTAGGAACACCTCTCTTAGACCTGGCATCCAACTTACTCCGCTCCCCAGCTCCAACATGCACATATGCTGTGCATCCAAACACCCTTAGATGGTTTAGGCTTGTCTTCCTTCCAGACCATATCTCCTCTGGAATGTCTCCATCTAACCTGGTGTGCGGTGACCGATTGACCAAGTAGCTAGCTGCATCTACTGCGTCAACCCAGAACATCTTTGGAAGCCCTGCCTGCAGCCTTAAGCATCTTGCCTTTTCCAATAGTGTTCTGTTCATCCTCTCAGCCACCCCATTCTGTTGAGGAGTTCCCATCACCGAGAAGTGCCTTCTGATGCCCCACTCCTCACAAAAAATCTGGAACTCCCTGCTGGTGTATTCCCCGCCATTATCAGACCTCAGACACTTCACACTTTTACCCTGCTCCTTCTCCACCTCAGCCTTCCAGATTTTGAACTTGGTGAAGACCTCTGATTTCTCCTTCATAAAGTAGATCCACAGCTTCCTTGAGAAATCATCTATCAGGGTCATAAAGTATCTGGCCCCATTCCTTGCAGAAACTGGGGCTGGTCCCCAGACATCTGTGTGTACTAACTCCAGGGGTTCAGCACTCCTAGCTGTGCTGACTGAGAACTGTACTCTCCTCTGCTTTCCCATCTGACAAGGCTCACAGATCTCCATATCTCCGCTACTCAAGTCTGGAAGCAGACCTCTCTTGCTCAGTTCTTTCATCCCCTTGTCTCCCATGTGGCCCAGGCGGTAATGCCACATCCTGTACACATCCCGGGGATCTTGCTCCACAGCTGCCACCTCAGATTTCACAGTCATCACAGAGCCCTCCATCTTGTATAGATTATTTTCCAGCCTCCTCCCTCTCATCACCACCATGGCTCCATTGGAGATGTTCAGAACTCCACTCCTGGCACGACTGCTGAAGCTGTATCCAGTCCGCTCCAAGTACCCCAGTGATACCAGATTCTTCTTGAGTTCTGGAACATGCTTCACACTGGTAAGAGTGCGCACCATACCATCAAACATCCTCACCCTCACTGTGCCAATACCTGCCACCTTGCAAGGGTGATTATCTCCAAGAGTCACATTCCCCTCCTCAACCTCTGTGTAAGTACTGAACCACGACCGGTTGGGAGTGTAATGATGAGAACAGGCTGAATCCAAGGTCCACATCTCTGTGCTGTGCCTGTGATCATCTGATACAACCAAGAGATCATCCTCCACCTCCTGATCTGCAACTGTACTCACAGACTCAGATCCTCCTTTTTCTCCCTTCTGATTTTTCCACTTAGGACAATTCTTCTTAAAATGTCCTACCTCTCCACACTTATAGCACTTCAGCTCTCTCTTGCCTTTCCTGGACTTTGATCGTCCTCCAGACTTACTTCTGTCCCTGCCCCTACCTCTGCCTGTCCTTTCCCCAACTGATAGACCCTCCTGGGGAACAGCTTCCTTGGTCATCTTCTCCCTCTGCTCATTCGTCCGAAGCACCGAGACAATATCTTCATAAATTAATGTCTCCTTCCCATAGAGCAGTGTTGTGACCAATGAGTCATAAGACGTGGGCATTGAACATAAAAGCAGAAGTGCTTTATCTTCTTCCTCCATCTTGACCCCAACATTCAGAAGTTCATTGCTCATCTGGTCGAATATCTGGATGTGACCCAGCACATCTCCACCTTCTGACATCCGAAGGCTGTAGAGGCGCTTCTTCAACATCAACTTGTTGCACATATTCTTCCCATATAGAGGGTGTGCAACTTCGTCCAGAGTCCCTTCGGGGTCTTCTCCTCCAGCACTGAATAGAGGACTGAATCCGCCAGACAGCCCCTGATCATTGAACATGTCTTCTTCTCCAATGAAATCCACTGCTTGTCTGTCATCCCATCTGGCCTTTCCTCCAAAGCCAAATCTAAACCCTGCTGCACAAGGAGGTCCTCTACCCGGACTTTCCACATGGAGAAACTTCCCTTCCCATCAAACTTCTCAACCTCTATTTTTATGCTACTCCCCATGGCCAATTCAAAAATAGCACAAAAATAAATTTTATAAAATAGAGAAGTACCTTGACGAGATTCTGTTGAAATTATTTCAACTCCTTGAAGGCCTCCAGATTACTCCTTGAACCAGGCTCTGATACCACTTGTTAGGGTTTAGACCTGTGATTAATAGCAATGGGATTCCCTGTTGAACAAGAACTAGAACTAAGGATTCCTAATCCTGTTAGGTTTAGACCTTGATGAATAGCAATGGGATTCCCGTTCAACAAGAACTAGAACTAAGGATTCCCAATCCTGTTAGGTTTAGACCTTGATGAATAGCAATGGGATTCCCCGTTCAACAAGAACTAGAACTAAGGATTTCTAATCCTGTTAGGTTTACTTCTTGAAAAAAGGAGGAAGATGGGGAGGAGAAAGAAAGGGCTGCCGCCCTATGATGAGAGAAGGGAATTTTTGGGAGAAAAGAATCTGTTCTCTATTCCATCCAAACCCTAGAGACTAGAGTTTAAATACATCCACGAAGTGGGCCAGGCCCAGACTCAACAAAAAACTCCCATGGACTAAACCAATGAGATTAAACTAATCCCCAAGCCCGTGTACACCCGTGACTTGATTTAATCTCAACCCTTGGACTCAAACCCAGCCCATACAAGTTAGCCCACCTGGGCCTTAATAGCACCACACCAGGCCCAACACGAGCATCCAAAACTGATCCAATATCCTTTCTTAACAAGGTGATCCTTAGCCTGCAGTCTGTCTCAAAGGACAAGCCAGGCAAAAATCTTAATCTTTTCCAGAATTGCTGCTTTCCAGACAACCTTGTGAAAGGGCCGTAAGACCCTATCATTGTTAAGGAATTGTAGAAGGAATTCACAGGGTAGGATTCATGTTTTGCTAGTTTCTAGATGGGGATGTCTTCCTCCACAGAAGGTCTCACAACTTCTAGAATAGATTCGAGATCCGCCAACTAATCACGCTGAATTCTAGAGAGAGGCCTAAAAGATTTAATGATCCATTTTTGGTTCCTTGTTCTAGAAGGAGACAAGGGCATTAGATTTGAAGCAAGTGCTAAACAAATTAAGAAAGAGGGAGCACAAAGGAATGTCACCCATCCACAAGTCCTCCTGAAATCTGATAGAAGATCCTTCACTCAACCTGAAGGAACTGCAATTTTAAAAGCCACTAAGATCATCCTGAGTAATGCCTTTCCAAGTCGTAGAGGTAGATATCGGGGCTTTTTTATCCTGATCACAAACTTCTTTTTGGAGTGTTAGCAACCTTTATACTTCCATAGGCTAGAGTGATAATGAAAGATAGCTTTCTAAACCCGCCTTGCCAATAGGACCTTGTTGAAGATATCTAGGTCTTTTACACCTAGACCTCCTTCCTTCTTTGATTTACAAACCGTCTCCCTATTAACTAAGCAGTGAAATCCATGAATTAAATTTTTTACCTTTCCATAGAAAGACTTTTTTGTATCTGTCAATCTTAAAGCGAACCCACTTTGGAAGTAAGAAGATTGACATAGAGTAAGTAGGAAGGACGGAAAGCACCGCATTGATGAGGGTAAGCCTGCCTCTAAAAGATCACTTCTCTTTCCAAGTTACTAATTTGGACCAGAACTTACCAAAAAGGAAACTAAGCCTATTTCAGAATCTTCCTGTTGCTTAGGGAGAGGCCTAGATAAGTGAAGGGCAAGGAGCCTCGCCTCTCTTACAATTGAGGAAGGAAATAAATCTCGTTTCTTTTGAACTGGATATATTAAGGTTAATTACTGAGATTTTGTGAAAGTTGACTCTTAGACCCATTGCCACTTGAGTCCCAAATAGCTTTGATAGATAAAAGAGAAAGGTAGAATTTCTAATAATGCTATCACCACATAAACAAGGTACCAATGGATGACAATTATGGTTTAAGAGATAGGTAAGAGGTTCAATCTATCTTATTTGCCAAGGTCTTTATGTTAGGCCTGGTATGATGCCTGCCTCTAAAAGATCACTTCTCTTTCCAAGTTACTAATTTGGACCAGAACTTACCAAAAAGGAAACTAAGCCTATTTCAGAATCTTCCTGTTGCTTAGGGAGAGGCCTAGATAAGTGAAGGGCAAGGAGCCTCGCCTCTCTTACAATTGAGGAAGGAAATAAATCTCGTTTCTTTTGAACTGGATATATTAAGGTTAATTACTGAGATTTTGTGAAAGTTGACTCTTAGACCCATTGCCACTTGAGTCCCAAATAGCTTTGATAGATAAAAGAGAAAGGTAGAATTTCTAATAATGCTATCACCACATAAACAAGGTACCAATGGATGACAATTATGGTTTAAGAGATAGGTAAGAGGTTCAATCTATCTTATTTGCCAAGGTCTTTATGTTAGGCCTGGTATGATGCTATCAAGGCCCAGGTTAAGCTAACCTGTGTTGGGCTGAGTGTGGTCCAAGGATTGAGATTTAATCAAGTCATGGGTATACACTGACTTGAGAATTAGTTTAATCTCATTGGGTTAGTCTATGGAAGTTTTGTTGAGTTTGGGCCTGGCCCACTTAATGGATGTATTTAAACTCTAGTTTCTAGGGTTTGGATGGAATAGAACATATTCTTTTCTTCCAAGAACTCTATCTCAGCTACCTCCTCATCTTCTCTCTCTTCTCCCCCTTTCTTCCTCCCTTCTCCGTGTTCATGAGACGCTGTAGGAGAAACGGCTGAAGGAACAAAGTCTTCATGGGCTTCGTGGGTCCCAGCGGAAGCTCTTGGAGAGCGTGGGCCGAGGAAGTCACGTACAATGGGAGGAATTAGTGGGGCGAAAGAGAGCGGGCGTAAGGCGTGAGGAATGCATGGTTCGTGAGTGGAGACGGTGAAGACGTGAGCGGCCCTGCCGAGGAAGTCACATACAATGGGAGGAATTAGTGGGGGGAGAGAAGAAGGGAGGGGAGGCTCCAGCCAAGCAAAGAAAAAGATTAAAATAATTCTTTAGAAAAGGGGTTGTGTTTCAAATCTATAACCAAGGGGTTCGAGGGCAAGCGTATTACCACTGCACCAATCTGATCGTTCGCAACAAAGGGTGAAAGCTCAGGATACTTCTTCAGCGAGGTTGATCCCACTGTGGTTTTCATCAATGACTAAACCCCAACACTTTAAACGTAAGGAATGTCATGAGCCTGTGATACAGTGAAACCTTAATGTGGCTAAAACATTGTCTTGAACCGTTGCTTTATCATGGCACCTGGATTGGCAGATGTTACTAGCTCAGCATGTCTGACCAAAAAATGAAAGAACAAAGACATGAAACATTATTCCAACTAGCTACTAATTTCTATATTACTCAAATTATAACTATTGCATTTCATTAAAAGATCTGTGTTCTGTATACGTCTGAACATCTCTAATAGCACTGTTATAGGACAGAAGCCTAGAACATGTTCCTTTGACTTGACCCATTTTCACACCGGCTTAAACTAGAATTTCTGTGACACTTGGCCTTGAATTTTTAGTTCCAGAATTGGACATGAAGGACGGAGTTACTGTGGGGTATGTCTTCTCTGGTAGCATACCAGTAGGAGTATTTACTCTCTCAGATACCTGCCGGACTGGGGCTGCAGAAGCAATCAAGGAGTTGAAATCGCTTAGTGTAAAAACTGCAATGCTCACTGGAGACAGCACTGCAGCAGCCATGCATGCCCAGAATCAGGTATTTCAAATGTATGTTTAATATGTGAAAAAGATAAAAATTTACTACATAAAGCTTATGAGAGTAAGGTTACCCCATGTAGAAGTCTGAATGAAGTTTCAAGCTATTATCCTTTTATGATTTCTACGTTCTTGAGCAATGTTACAATCCTACAGTCCTTGTAATGATATTGTTGCTGTTTGATAGCTAGGACATGCCATAGAGGATATTCATGCGGAACTTCTACCAGAAGACAAAGTGCGTATCATCAATGACCTGAAGACTAGAGAAGGATTTATAGCAATGGTTGGAGATGGGATGAATGATGCACCTGCATTGGCCATGGCTGATGTGGGGATCTCAATGGGCATATCAGGTTCTGCAGTGGCAATGGAGACCAGCCACATTACCCTCATGTCAAATGATGTCCGGAAGATCCCAAAAGCCATCCGACTTGCAAGGAAGACACATATCAAGATCATAGGGAATATTATCTTCTCCATGATCACTAAAATCGCCATCCTTGCACTGGCTTTTGCTGGCCATCCACTTCTCTGGGCAGCTGTGCTAGCTGATGTTGGCACATGCCTAATTGTGATATTGAACAGCATGATGTTGTTACCAACAAGAACCCGGAAGGAGAAGAAATGCTGTGGTTCTTCACACAAATCACTTGTGCAAAGGCCTCCATGCATGGACCACTGTGCCAAAGGTGCATGCGAATCTGCAAGCACTTGTGGACAATTAAATAGTTCAAGTTGCCTGGATGAGCATAGCTGCCATGACCACAATGAGGAAGAAGAAGTAAGAATGCACAGCAATTGTGAGAAACAAGACTGTCACAAGGAATCACCAAGTCATTCTCATTGTTGTCAGGAACCAATCACACCCACCATGAATGCAGGCCAAGAGCACTCGATTTCAATCACTCCTGCATTGGAACATCATGATGATCATCACTTGGAGAAAGAGCACTCTAAGAGCCATGCTGCATGCAAGCACAAACACAATGTCAGAGAACATTGCAGAAGCCATGCCACATGTGTGAATCAGCATTTAGACATTGATTCCTCAAAGGTGTCTTCAAACATTTGCAGCAAGACAAACAAGAATGACGCAGGTAAGTGCTGCAACAGTGATTCGAAAGGATGCAAGAGGGAAGATGGTTGCTCATCTTCACAAGAGATCAGGAGAGAGATTGGTGGGTGTTGTAGGAGCTACATGAAGGAATGTGGAAAGAAAGACGGCTGTTGCGGAGGCATTATGGTACCCGAGATCGTTACAGAGTAGGAGCTGAAGCATCAAGTAGTTACCTCAGTACCCCAACAGAAGAAAGAAAAGGGATAATAATGCTACTTGGACTAAATAGCTGCCAGACAATTTTAGATACTTATCCTTGTAAGCAATTAGACTTGAGTACACTTATTGATCCCCATCCGCCATAGGAGACTATAAGGCTGGTAACTTATTGTTTCCTTTGGATGGAAAAAGGATCACATATGCTTCAATGTAAAAAGATATATGTGGGAGCTTGGTTGCAAGATTTTGTTTGCTAGCATGATGCATAAAACCTAGTCTTCTACTTTTAACCAACCAATGCAGGGTAACATGCCATTTATTTTTGGTGACAGATCGGAAGAAGCCTACAACTGCAATCTTCAACAAGGAAATGTGTGGTAGGTTCGTTCTGTTAAATAAAAGGACTTGCGACATCAAAAAAACAAGACAAACCAAATCAATCCTATTGTAGCATGAAGTGCTCTGATACCACATGCTGTAGCAAAAGGCTTTTTGAGGATCAAATACTAACGAGGAAGATAAAAGGGTAAAACAAAGTAACAGAGCAAACACCAAGGGATTCATGTGGTTGAGAAAGAAAAGCAGATATTTTACCATCGAAATCAAAATTAAAGATTACGAAGGTTGTTCTTCGCTGGACTCTGGAATTATTTGGATCTCTTTTTTATCAGAAATTCTCTCTTTTAAATCTCTAATCCCGCATCCATCCAACAAGGTCTCTCCTGAACTCTTGCAATAATTCTTTCCCAAGATTTTTTCTAATGAAAGCCAGTGTTACATATATTTATATAAAAAATATACAGCATTTTATATGAACTAGATCTCAAGTTTTATAAGAATATGAAAATATGTTCTTTGTCTTATGAATTCTATGCCTGCACGAACTAGGAATGGATAGGGAAAAAAAAAATCTTTTCTTATTGAGCTTATGAATTTCAAGACAAATTCTAGAAAAAATGAAATCAACTTTTCAAATGTTGAAGATGGGATATGAGATGGTGCTAAACACTGAAGTTCTTTGTTTTTTATTCTTTTTTTTTTTTTTTTTTGAGAGAGAGAGAGAGGGAGAGAAACACGAAATAACTTTATCTACCATAAAAGAGGACTGAACGCCATGAGGAAGTGATTCACAGTAAGAGAACAAACACTCTGGTTTCTCTAAGGGGCTTCAATTTGGGCTCCCAGAGCATGCACTTATTGTTGGCACAGTAAAAGTTGAAGCACTTAATTTGAGAACTCAGAAAACAAATGCCAACTAATTGTAATTAAAAGATATTTCGAGCTAAATTCTTGCATGTTCTAGCAGATAAAATTAAACACCACATGTTAACTGAAATAACCTGGTTTCCATGGAGACTTATTTGTCATGTTTCTCTGAAACTCATCTTTTTGTCTGGGTTAATTGAAACCTGTGATTATTTCAAGTATGACCCTCAAACGTTTATAAATTGTTTTCTACAGTATTATTCACTAGAACATGAAAAGGTCCTTCACTGCTAGCACTCTCTCATAAAGCACCAAGAAATGCTCTTCTATCAAAGATCTCTTTTAGAAGATGACAAATCATCACTCCGTTGAAGCAAAAGGAACCATAAAACTAACAGTGGAAAGATGAAAAAGAAAAAGAAAAAAAAAAATGTTAAGCCCTTGATCCTTGCGTCATTTTTGTCCTCATATCCCAAGGGTGTACTTGGATCAGATGCGGGTAGGATTCTGTTAAAAACCAATATTCAACTTGAAAGTACTTAAGGTCCAAGATTTGGACCTAGACATGAAATGACTTGCATATTGGATTGGATTCAATTTGGGTGAAGTTATGTCTGCACTGAAAGATCTTAATTTACTTGTGCCAAATGTGGGCCTGTCAGTTTTGGACAAAATCCATTTTTTCCCCCCAAAGTCATTAAGGATTCACTTCTTCTATTAAACCAAATCTAAACCAGTCCAGAATCAGTAAGTATTTGGTGCAAATCAAGCCACTAGTCTCTTATTTCCACTATGACCTAATAACTTGCTGTTCTTTTTTTTCCAAACGAACTTTTGTAATTCATATGTCTCTTTCAAGTCTTATGATCTTTAGCTTTCTTTGCAGTTGTCCTGGCTTCTCAAGTCCTTCATCACTCCATACACGATTATGTTAGGGTTTTAAGATTATACATATGTAATTAAAATGCTAAATAATAATAAAATAAGATCTGATAACGGTTTATGTCACCGTGTGAAAGCTGCAGAAATCCAAGAGATTTAGGTCTTCTTCTTCTTGCTCCTTCTTTAGGTGGTATTTTTGATGAAAAAAATTAATAGCAGATATAAGGAGAGAAGATAGGACTTAGCCTATTTATAATGAATTCTGATAGGCCTTCTCATTACGGGCACTATTAGACTTCAAGCTCACATACACCGCCAATTACATCACTCAACAAATGTGCGCTCAAATCCAAACCTTATAGATCATAAATATATCAATATTAGGGCCATCCCACTTTTATCATTAGACCAAAATTTGTTCCATCGGTTTTGCAAATTTAAAATCTCTAACAATTAATAGTAACTCATGCATAAAAAATTTCTAACAAATTACTCATGACTTACCATAGTTTCATATAGTCACAATATATTGCAGTCTTGGTCATTGTTTCTCTGAAGTCATATTGTTATTCTCTCCTTTAGTTATATTTGTCTCACAATAATGGATTTTCAAAATGCCCTGCAACAAGTATGGCTTTGAGCTCACATCAGAATCAGAAAATGTTTAACTTTTTTTTTTTTTTTGGTCATTCCAATCTCCAAGCACAGTCTATCTTCAGAAAATTTGACTTTGCATTGATATCCTGCATATCTTAACAATTACATTATGATTTTTTACTTCTAAATAAAAAAAGATAGGAAATTAGCTTCCCTCAAATCAATGGTAGAATATGCCTGTTTCAATTATGAAAAAGAAAAAAGGGGGAAAAAAGAGATAATTTTTTTCATTGCATTTTTGCATGGAGAATATTTAGAATATTAAAGACTTTCAAAGACCACTTAACAAAAAAAAAAACACTACAGAGAAATTGTTCAGTTAAATTTTCTTATAATTATTCATAGCAATGTTTAAACAGGAGAAAGGAGCATTATTCCAGCAACACTGCTCAATCCTTCACAAACACCGCCAACATCATCGCCATCGTGATCATAGTTGACCCATGACCAGCATTACCATTACACCATCACCAATTTTGCTGCTGCACTGCACCATCATTGGCATTGATTACTTTTCTGTATACTTTGATGCTACCAGACAATTAAATTTCAATGTTCTTTAATTTTTCTCATTCCTAATAATTTTCTCTCTCTCCTTTCTTTGATCAGATGCAATCAATCAGATGCAACCTAAAAGTTTAATTTGTCAAATTTCTAGGAGCTCATGAGCTAGCTCTGTATTTTTTGAAAGAGGAAATGCCTCAAGTGCTAAGAGCCTTTTATTATCAACCATGACCCAATGGTCTGAACCTGATCACACTTAAAGCTACAGTAAAATTTTCTGGACACAATGCCAAGAACTAGGGCAACCTATCGACTCTGTCCATCATCAGAATCAGCTCCCCACTTTAGGTAGGTGGCAGATTAGAGCAGGTGGCCATAGTTTCATCACATTAGTACAAGATAAAAAGCTTTATATAATGAAAATGAAAACAAAGATGTGTTTACTTAGGACAGCTACTTAACAATAAGCATGACTGGTAAACTACTTTTGAGAAAACCAGTGTTCTTCACTATAATACCTAAGCCTATCTGCTAATTTAATTAATCTGTTACCAAATTGAATTCATGTAGCCTTAAAAACTCAAGTATAAATTAATTAGTAGTTTCGATGTGAGACTATTCATGCATAAAGGTGTTACAAATCACACGTTATAAGTGTTCATTAAATTTTGTGCATCCAGATTAGCTTGGATACTAATTATAACACTTCAAACCCATCCACTGGCCTAATTAATTTATTATCGGATCGATTCTATGTGGCTTTTAAAGCTCAAATACAAGTTAATTAGTAGCTAAGAAACTTGAGCCATAACTATTTAAATCATTTTTTTTCATATGATATAAGATAATTTATGCATGAAGGTATTACAATGATATTTTCTAGATTTGGTTGCCATGAAGAAGACGTGGTGCATTAGTTGACAACCCTTTTTATGTGATAAGATACTCCACAACATGAGGGTGTAAATGCTGGACAAGTTCTATGGATACCCTAAACGACATGGATCAACTTGGGTTCATGGAGGCCAAGGGAACAAATCACACTAAAGATTGTTGATTGCAACTTGGTTGGATAGAATCATATTCCTTTCTAAAGATTAAGAAATTCCAAGGCCACTTTGTCCACCATATCTTTATAGCAAAAGGAAAGGATCCGTCTTCTTCCCCTTGCCAACAAGTCAACCTCCATGAAAAAGGTATGCATCTCACTGGCCCTTTCTAGTGTCAAAGGCCACTAAAACAAGATGGCATATGGAATCAACCAGCCAAAGGGTGGCAGGTACATCAAAAATCCCAGTATTCCAACAGAACCGAAATATCCAATGGCATTGGACAATCCAGGTAGGACCATCGTTTATAACCTCAAAGCCCAAGAGCACAGTGAGACAAAAAGAATCACTTGGTCAGTTGGCCTAAATTTTATCAGATATGTTGGGCCTGGTGTGGTGCTATCAAGGCCCAGGTGGGCTAACTTGTATTGGGCTGGGTTTGAGTCCAAGGGTTGAGATTAAATCAAGTCACGGGTGTACACGGGCTTGGAGATTAGTTTAATCTCATTGAATTAGTCCATGGGAGTTTTTTGTTGAGTCTGGGCCTGGCCCACTTCGTGGATGTATTTAAACTCTAGTCTCTAGGGTTTGGATGGAATAGAGAACAGATTCTTTTCTCCCAAAAATTTCCTTCTCTCATCATAGGGCGGCAGCCCTTTCTTTCTCCTCCCCATCTTCCTCCTTTTCAAGAAGTAAACCTAACAGGATTAGAAATCCTTAATTCTAGTTCTTGTTGAACGGGGAATCCCATTGCTATTCATCAAGGTCTAAACCTAACAGGATTAGAAATCCTTAGTTCTAGTTCTTGTTCAACGGGGAATCCCATTGCTATTCATCAAGGTCTAAACCCTAACAAGTGGTATCAGAGCCTGGTTCAAGGAGTAATTTGGAGGCCTTCAAGGAGTTGAAATAATTTCAACAGAATCTCGTCAAGGTACTTCTCTATTTTATAAAATTTATTTTTGTGCTATTTTTGAAATTGGCCATGGGGAGTAGCATAAAAATAGAGGTTGAGAAGTTTGATGGGAAGGGAAGTTTCTCCATGTGGAAAGTCCGGGTAGAGGACCTCCTTGTGCAGCAGGGTTTAGATTTGGCTTTGGAGGAAAGGCCAGATGGGATGACAGACAAGCAGTGGATTTCATTGGAGGAGAAGACCCCGAAGGGACTCTGGACGAAGTTGCACACCCTCTATATGGGGAAGAATATGTGCAACAAGTTGATGCTGAAGAAGCGCCTCTACAGCCTTCGGATGTCAGAAGGTGGAGATGTGCTGGGTCACATCCAGATATTCGACCAGATGAGCAATGAACTTCTGAATGTCGGGGTCAAGATGGAGGAAGAAGATAAAGCACTTCTGCTTTTATGTTCAATGCCCACGTCTTATGACTCATTGGTCACAACACTGCTCTATGGGAAGGAGACATTAATTTATGAAGATATTGTCTCGGTGCTTCGGACGAATGAGCAGAGGGAGAAGATGACCAAGGAAGCTGTTCCCCAGGAGGGTCTATCAGTTGGGGAAAGGATAGGCAGAGGTAGGGGCAGGGACAGAAGTAAGTCTGGAGGACGATCAAAGTCCAGGAAAGGCAAGAGAGAGCTGAAGTGCTATAAGTGTGGAGAGGTAGGACATTTAAGAAGAATTGTCCTAAGTGGAAAAATCAGAAGGGAGAAAAAGGAGGATCTGAGTCAGTGAGTACAGTTGCAGATCAGGAGGTGGAGGATGATCTCTTGGTTGTATCAGATGATCACAGGCACAGCACAGAGATGTGGACCTTGGATTCAGCCTGTTCTCATCATTACACTCCCAACCGGTCGTGGTTCAGTACTTACACAGAGGTTGAGGAGGGGAATGTGACTCTTGGAGATAATCACCCTTGCAAGGTGGCAGGTATTGGCACAGTGAGGGTGAGGATGTTTGATGGTATGGTGCGCACTCTTACCAGTGTGAAGCATGTTCCAGAACTCAAGAAGAATCTGGTATCACTGGGGTACTTGGAGCGGACTGGATACAGCTTCAGCAGTCGTGCCAGGAGTGGAGTTCTGAACATCTCCAATGGAGCCATGGTGGTGATGAGAGGGAGGAGGCTGGAAAATAATCTATACAAGATGGAGGGCTCTGTGATGACTGTGAAATCTGAGGTGGCAGCTGTGGAGCAAGATCCCCGGGATGTGTACAGGATGTGGCATTACCGCCTGGGCCACATGGGAGACAAGGGGATGAAAGAACTGAGCAAGAGAGGTCTACTTCCAGACTTGAGTAGCGGAGATATGGAGATCTGTGAGCCTTGTCAGATGGAAAAGCAGAGGAGAGTACAGTTCTCAGTCAGCACAGCTAGGAGTGCTGAACCCCTGTAGTTAGTACACACAGATGTCTGGGGACCAGCCCCAGTTTCTGCAAGGAATGGGGCCAGATACTTTATGACCCTGATAGATGATTTCTCAAGGAAGCTGTGGATCTACTTTATGAAGGAGAAATCAGAGGTCTTCACCAAGTTCAAAATCTGGAAGGCTGAGGTGGAGAAGGAGCAGGGTAAAAGTGTGAAGTGTCTGAGGTCTGATAATGGCGGGGAATACACCAGCAGGGAGTTCCAGATTTTTTGTGAGGAGTGGGGCATCAGAAGGCACTTCTCGGTGATGGGAACTCCTCAACAGAATGGGGTGGCTGAGAGGATGAACAGAACACTATTGGAAAAGGCAAGATGCTTAAGGTTGCAGGCAGGGCTTCCAAAGATGTTCTGGGTTGACGCAGTAGATGCAGCTAGCTACTTGGTCAATCGGTCACCGCACACCAGGTTAGATGGAGACATTCCATAGGAGATATGGTCTGGAAGGAAGACAAGCCTAAACCATCTAAGGGTGTTTGGATGCACAGCATATGTGCATGTTGGAGCTGGGGAGCGGAGTAAGTTGGATGCCAGGTCTAAGAAGATGGTGTTCCTAGGCTACCCGCGAGGAGTCAAGGGGTATCGGCTATGGGACCCCTTGGAGAAGAAGGTTGTCATCAGCAGAGATGTAACCTTTGATGAGAGCTCAATCCTCCAGAACAAAAGTGGCATGGATGCACAGCAGGGACTACAGGAGGTAGAACACGGTAACACTAGTCAGACAACCTCCTATACAGTTGTGCCATTTGCTAGTGGACCAGGAGGATTTGAGATTCAGGTGGAGAGGACTAACAGAGGGGGTAGAAGCCAGGGAGTTCAGTAGGATGCAGCTGGACAGGGGACTGATACTGGGATCGCACAGCAAAGGCCCAGGAGGAACGTGCGACCACCAGTTCGATACGGCTTTGAGGATTCGTTGTCATATGCCCTGGTGACAGCGAATGGAGACCCTTTCACCTATGAGGAGGCTATGGAAAGTCAGGATAGAGATAGGTGGATCCATGCTATGGCAGAGGAAATGCAGTCTCTTCACAGCAATAATACGTGGCAGGTGGTCCAGCTGCCACAAGGAAAGAAACCCATTGGTTGTAAATGGGTTTATCAGCACAAGAAAGGAGCTTCAGAACAAGAGGGTATCAGGTATAAGGCAAGACTAGTGGCCAAAGGATACTCTCAGAAAGAAGGCATCGATTATGGTGAGATATTTTCTCCAGTTGTCAGGCACACTTCCATCAGACTATTATTGAGTATTGTAGCAGCTCAGGACTTGGAGCTGGAGCAGATGGATGTGAAGACAGCATTCCTCCATGGTCATTTGGAGGAGAGCATCTACATGGAGCAGCCACCAGGGTTTAGAGAACCAAGATCAGATGGGAAAGTCTGTTTGCTGAAGAAATCTCTGTATGGGCTGAAGCAGTCGCCGAGGCAGTGGTACAAGAGATTTGACACTTATGTTAGGAGCATTGGACTTTCAGGTGTGAGTATGATTCTTGTGTGTATGTTAAATCTCTGGATGATGGGTCTAGGATGTACTTACTCTTGTATGTAGATGACATGCTGATAGCATGCAAGAGTAAGAAGGCTGTACAGGAACTGAAGATAGCTTTGTCTCGGGAGTTTGAGATGAAGGATCTGGGGCCAGCCAGGAAGATCCTAGGGATGGAAATCATCAGAGATAGATCCAAGGGTGTGCTGCATCTGAGTCAGGGTGGCTACATTAAAAGATTCTGGAGCGATATGGGATGAAGGATGCCAAACCGACAGCACTACCTTTGGCAGCACATTTTTTCTTATCGAAGACCATGTCACCACAGACTGAGGTGGAGGCTCAGGAGATGAAGAAGGTACCATATGCTTCTGGTGTTGGGAGCCTTATGTATGCCATGGTATGTTGTAGGCCAGACATAGCCCATGCAGTGAGCCAGGTGAGCAGGTTCATGGCGCAGCCTGGCAGGGAGCACTGGCGAGCACTAAAGGGAATCTTCAGGTACTTGGTAGGTACAGTTGGGGTTGGTATTTGCTATGGACAGCAAGAAGGTGCTGAGAGATCCAACTTATCCAAGGAGGCTCGTGGGCAGTTATATGGGTATGTGGATGCAGACTTTGGTGGAGATGTGGACACTAGGAGATCCACAACATGCTTTGTGTTCAGCCTGTTTGGTGGTCCAGTATCGTGGAGATCATGTCTGCAGCCCATCACAGCCTTATCTACCACGGAGGCAGAATACATAGGTATCACAGAGGCAGCAAAGGAAGCTCTTTGGCTGAAGGGCTTGATGCTGGAGATGGGACTTGATCAGAAGGTTGTCCAGGTGCATAGTGACAGCCAGAGTGCTCTGATGCTTGCGCAGAATGCAGTCTATCATGCCAGGACGAAGCACATTGACCTCAGATACCACGGGATCAGAGAGCTGGTGGAAGATGGTGAGGTGGAGCTGGTGAAGGTATACACCAAAGAAAATCCAGCAGATGCACTGACTAAGGTTCTTCCACGGGACAGTTTTCAAAAGTGTATTTCGTTGTTAAAGCTGATGGACACAGTGGACGTGCTGAGGCCTTGAAAGCACCAAGGTGGAGATTGTTGGGCCTGGTGTGATGCTATCAAGGCCCAGGTGGGCTAACTTGTATTGGGCTGGGTTTGAGTCCAAGGGTTGAGATTAAATCAAGTCACGGGTGTACACGGGCTTGGGGATTAGTTTAATCTCATTGAATTAGTCCATGAGAGTTTTTTGTTGAGTCTGGGCCTGGCCCACTTCGTGGATGTATTTAAACTCTAGTCTCTAGGGTTTGGATGGAATAGAGAACAGATTCTTTTCTCTCAAAAATTCCCTTCTCTCATCATAGGGCGGCAGCCCTTTCTTTCTCCTCCCCATCTTCCTCCTTTTCAAGAAGTAAACCTAACAGGATTAGAAATCCTTAATTCTAGTTCTTGTTGAACGGGGAATCCCATTGCTATTCATCAAGGTCTAAACCTAACAGGATTAGAAATCCTTAGTTCTAGTTCTTGTTCAACGGGGAATCCCATTGCTATTCATCAAGGTCTAAACCCTAACAGATATGACATATAAATGTTAAGTTTTTCTTTTTTCATTTTCCATGCTAATCTTGGTTATGCCAATAAAACCATGATAGCCACAGCATCTCAACATCTGGCTTGAAGAACCCTCACCATAACCACAACAAACACTCTTTTTGTGCCCCCAGTCCCCAAAGAAGGAAGGGTAAAGGGTATTGCAGATATATTAAAAGACTTAGCTTTCAGTTGTATTAGCTTTATTCAAACAATTAGAGAACAAATTACTCTTACTTTGGCTTGTGAAATTTGTGTGTGTTGGTCTGGTATTACCTGATATATTTTTAACAATCAAAATATAATGTAATCCATACTTCTACATTTGGAATATGTTTCCTCAAATGCTACCTAAAGTAATTATTTATTTTTTCTCTTTTTATTTTATGTTGAGCATGTATAAGACTAGGTATCAGATAACAGAATTTAATGTAATGAATTCCATGATCTAAATGTTGAAGTTATAACAAATTTTTTTGAAGATCTTTACTGAGCGCAAAATGACATGGGATCAAGTTAGTAGAACAAACAATAATTTTGTTTCTAAATAATAGTCTCTCCTCATTTTTGGATTAAAATAAATCTTGATGGGCAATCAAACAACGACATATCAACCTTGCAATTGCTTGCAAGACAGGAATGAGATGTTCTTATTCTATTAGATAAGTTAAAAAGTTGCTAGAGAGCTAATTTGTGCTAGTTATAAGCTAGTTTAAAGTAGATAATTGTTGAAGATGCTTAGTAATATGTGTCCAAATTGATGTATTGCATTGATTCTTTGTGACATTTTGCATTGCACCAATTCTTAGTGATATTTTTTGCGCTTTTGTATTTTTCTATGGATAATATTTAAATGAAATTAAGAAACAACTATCTTTGGTTAATCAAAAGGTTGTATTAAACACTTTCTTTCCTGTGCATTGTACATGTGAATGTAAATATGCCCAATACTAATATTATTAATAAAAAATAAAATATAAAAAATAAATATAATTATATATACAACCAATACATATGTAAGCACAATCATAATTTATAAAATAACTAATAGAAAATATGATATTATTATATTACCATCTTTGTTTTTATAAAAAATAATCTTTCCTAAGCTTCCATAATTTCTGTTAAATATGTCTTGAATTTTATATATTGGGCCCGGTTTTTTGACCCGACCCGATATTCTTGTTGGGCCCGGACCAAACCGGTCCGCTAGGGTTTATTTTATGGAAGTATTTTTTGGGGCGTATATATAGATATACGTGTGAAAACTTCTGAAAGGGTTTGAGACTTCCTCCTCTTTTGATAATGGAATTTTGTTTGCCTTGCCCGTGGATGTAGATCACCATGATCGAACCACGTAAATTCCTTTGTTTGTTTATTGTTTGATTTGTTTTTGAATCTGATTTCCGCAACAAACTGGTATCAGAGCAAGGTTCGAAAACAATTTTGTTGAAAAAAAAAAGGGAAAAACCTAACCCTAATTTTTTTTTTTTTTTTGTTGGTCTTCGCCGCCTCCTCTGTTTTTTCTTTCGACGGCTTGCTCTATCTCTCCCCCGTCTCCTACGAGCCTTCTCTCTCATCTGGGCGGTGCGGCGACTTGGAGGGCGACGACGAAGCCCTCTCTTGATTTGGTTATCATCTGACACGACGGGGAGAGCTGCGCGTTGAGGCAGTGCTCGAACCTTCGAAGCTTCGCCCGCGAGAAAGCGATCGACTCTTCTTCGTTGATTTGGCCGCTGATAGGAGCCGTGGGGATTTGGGGAGCTCGCGGACGGGAGGAGCGGCCGACTGTTGGGGAAGAGGTCATCTTTTTCCTTCTAAACCAAGCGACCACACCTTGAATCAAGCCTAAATATCTGGAGCTTCAGGAGATCACTGGAAGGCTCTGTTCCTTGAAAAAGAAACAGAGTTGAAGTCTTCTCTTCCGCTGGCGAACATATCTCCCTCTTGCAGCGATCTGGTTTTGATCCACCGACAAGGGAAGGAACCCTAGAAAAATTATCGTGGATGCTTATTTCCTTTTAGAGAGTCGGATCTTTTAAACCGAGGAAAACCTAAGCAGCGGCTTATCCTCTCCGACAACCGGATCGCTGGCGGGCTGGAGTTTCCTGGTGGAGGCCGGGCTCGATTCGCTGCATGATCTTGATCTCTCTAACAACCGGATCCAGTTCCTAGAGGATCTCGCGCCTCTCGCCCAGCTTCGGCTCGTGTCGCTGGATCTCTACGAGTGCCCGGTCACCAGGGTCAAAGACAAGCAGGGCCTCTCCTCTGTTTCGCAGACGCCACAGAGGTGCTCCTCTGGCCCTCTCGCAATTTTCGTCCTGGGTGACGACGAAGACGCCGTGGCAACGAGCGATGAAGGGGAAAACGACTTCGTGGCTTTGGAAGCTCTCGCAAGATCTGCGGCGACGGCTGTGGAGGAAGTCGAGCGTGCCGCCGAGGTAAACGACCGCTGGAGCTCTGGTTTTATCCTCGCTTGATCTTCGCCTCTCCTATTCTCTCTAAGCGTGATCCGCCAGCCGTCTGCCATTGCCATCACCTTATTCCCCGGCCGCCGTTAAATTTCGCTAGAAGGATTCCACAAATTTTGCGAACAGTTTCAGGAATTCTTGGGATGTCATCTTTGAAGTTTCAGATTGCACCATTTGATGGACAGAACAACTTCGGATTATGGAGAATAAAGATGAAGGCTTTATTGAAGTGAGAGGGTTCTGTTAGGGCTCTGGATAATAATTATACAGATGACATGACCACGGCTGAGATTGAAGAGATGGATGAGAAGGTGCATAGTGCGATCCAGTTGTCTCTAGAAGATAATGTTTTGCGAGAAGTCGCAGATGAGGAAACAGCGGCCGGTCTTTGGAAGAAACTGGAAAGTCTCTACATGAAGAAATCTTTAACATCAAGACTTTATTTGAAGCAGCATCTTTATACCCTAAAGATGCAAGAAGGTACGCCTATTAAGGAACACTTGAATGAGTTTAATAAGATTGTTATGGATATGAAAAATCTAGATATTAAACTCGAGGAAGAAGATCAAGCTTTGATTGTGTTATGCTCATTGCCAGCCTCATACGAAAATTTTGTGAACTCGATGCTTTATGGACGTGAATCCATAACTCTAGAGGATGTTAAAGCATCCTTGAATTCTGCAGAATTGAGAACAAAATTGAATGAAAATACTAGTGGAGACAGAGCAGATGGTTTATTCGTGAGAGGTAGGGCCAAGAAGAAGGATAAAGCTTTTAGAAACAAATCTGTTGGTCGTTCAAAATCTAGGCCACCTGGAGATACGATGAACGTTGAGTGCTACTATTGTCACAAGAAAGGACATTACAAGTCATATTGCCTGTGCTCAAGAGAAAGGATAAGCAACGTAGTCAACGTCAAGATGCGGCGAATATTGCTGAGAAAGATGAGTCTAGTGTGTCAGACAGAGTTCTTACGACATGCTCTGTTGTTAATTTTTCAAACGATGTTTGGATAATGGATACAGGAGCATCATATCACATGTGCCCAAATAGGGAATGGTTCACCACATACGAACCATTGAATGGTGAATCAGTTTTTATGGGAAATGATGCAGTATGCAAAATTGTGGGAATTGGTACTGTTCAGATTAAGTGACATGACAAAGTTGTGAGAACCTTGATTGAAGTTAGGCACATACCAGACTTAAAGAGAAACCTTATTTCTTTGAGCTGTTTGGATTCCATTGGGTGTATGTACTCAGGTGGAGGTGGAGTTCTAAAAGTCACCAAAGGCAACCTAGTTGTGATGAGAGAAAATAAGGTGAATCACTTGTATCATCTACAGGGTAGCACAGTTATGGGTTCTTCGATTGGCACAGCAAATTCTGTTTCTGCTGATGATAGAACAAAATTGTGGCATATGCGTTTGGGCCATATGAGTGAGCGTGGCATGACAGTTTTAAGTAAACGTGGTTTACTATGTGGTGAGCGGACAACCTCACTAGATTTCTGTGAGCACTGTGTTCTTGGCAAGCAGTGCAAGGTAGTTTTAGTACAGGCACACATTCAACGAAGGATACACTCGACTACATACATTCTGATTTATGAGGACCGGCACAGGTTCCATCTAAGGGTGGTGCTCTTTACTTTGTGACATTTATTGACGATTATTCCAGAAAAGTTTGGGTTTATTTTCTGAAAAGAAAAAGTGAAGTGTTTGAAACCTTCAAGAAGTGGAAAGCCCTTGTTGAGAATCAGACAGGGAAGAAGATCAAACGTCTGAGGACCGATAACGGTCTTGAGTTCTGTGGTGGTGATTTTAATGAATTCTGTGCAAATGCAGGTATCGTTCGACACCGTACAGTCAGGTACACTCCACAGCAAAATAGAGTGGCAGAAAGGATGAACAGAACTTTATTGGAGAGGGCAAGATGCATGCTCTCTAATGCTGGCATGGAAAAGGCTTTTTGGGCTGAAGCAGTTAACACATCTTGCTATCTAGTTAATTGTTCTCCTTCAACAGCAATTGAATGCAAGACTCCTTTTGAGATGTGGTCAGGTAAGCCTTGTGATTATTCAAATCTAAAGGTTTTTGGATGCCCTGCTTACTATCATGTTAAGGATGGTAAACTTGAACCTAGAGCAAAGAAGTGTATCTTTGTTGGTTATGCTGATGGCGTGAAGGGTTATCGTCTGTGGTGCATAGAACCTAATTCACCTAAACTCATTATTAGTAGGGATGTTACTTTTAATGAAAAGTTTATGCTAGATCAAAGGAATGTTGTTGATGAGTCTGCAGGAAACCATGAGAGTGATACAAATGAGGTGGAGGTTCAGGTCGAGCTTCGAAAAAGGGCTCTCAAAATGATTTGAGCGAGCAAATTGTTACTATTGATTCTAGTTCATATGAAGAAGCTCTAGATGAGGTGGAGCAGCCATACTCTATTGCTACTGGCAGAGAAAGGAGGGAGATTCGAGCCCCTCAAAAATATGGGTTTTCTGATCTGGTGGCTTATGCCCTTACGATAGCAGAAGATATGGGTATTCAGAAACCATCTACTTATACTGAAGCTGTTACTTGTTCGGAATCAGAAAAGTGGACTGTTGCTATGGCTGAAGAACTGGAATCACTTCACAAGAACCAGACTTGGGACTTGGTGCCATTGCCTAAAGAAAGAAGAGCCATTGGGTGTAAATGGGTCTTTAAGAAAAAGGAAGGTATTCCAGGCGTTGAAATTGGTAGATACAAGGCAAGACTTGTAGCTAAAGGTTACAATCAGAGGGAGGGAATTGATTATGATGAAGTGTTCTCTCCTGTTGTGAAACACACTTCTATTCGTGTGTTGCTGGCTATAGTTGCTCAATTTGACTTAAAGCTTGAGCAACTCGATGTGAAGACAGCCTTTTTTGCATGGTGAGCTTGAGGAGACTATTTATATGGCCCAGTCTGAGGGCTATTATGTAGAAGGCTAGGAAGATCATGTATGTCGATTGAAGAAATCATTGTATGGTTTGAAACAGTCTCCAAGACAGTGGTATAAAAGATTCGATAGTTTTATGATACGGAGCGGTTATCATAGGAGCAGCTATGATAGTTGTGTGTACTTCAGGAAGGTGTCAGATAAATCCTTTGTCTATCTTCTTTTATACGTGGATGACATGCTCATTGCTGCAAAGAACATGACAGATGTGTTGATCTTGAAGAAATGTCTCAGTAAGGAGTTTGAAATGAAAGATCTGGGTCCTGCCAAGAAGATCTTAGGAATGGAGATTCAGAGAGACAGAAAAGCAGGTAAGTTATATCTCTCACAGAGGAGATATATTGAGAAGGTACTTGAGAAGTTTGGCATGCAAAACTCTAAGCCTGTCAGTACACCTTTAGCATCACATTTTAGACTCTCAGCTATACATTCACCTCAGTCAGAGGTCGAGGAGGCTGCAATGTCTTCTGTCCCATACTCCAGTGCAGTTGGTAGCTTGATGTACGCTATGGTATGCACTCGTCCCGACATTGCGCAGGCAGTTAGTATGGTGAGCAGATATATCGCACATCCTGGAAAGGTCCATTGGCAGGCAGTGAAATGGATACTTAGGTATCTTAGAGGCTCCACAAAATTGGGCCTAATGTTTGATAGAAATAGTTCTAACTGTACTTCTGTTGTGGGATTTGTGGATTCTGATTATGCTGGGGATATGGATAAGAGAAGGTCTTTGACTGGCTATCTTTTCACATTATCTGGCTCGGCTATAAGTTGGAGATCAACTTTACAGTCAACAGTTACTTTGTCTACAACAGAGGCAGAGTATATGGCAGCAGCAGAAGCAGTAAAAGAAGCTATTTGGTTACGAAATCTTGTTCAAGAACTTGGGCTCAAGCAGGAAGACAATTCAGTTGTCTTTTGTGACAATCAGAGTGCTATTTGCTTGATTAAAAATCAAGCATATCATGAGAGGACAAAGCACATTGATATCAAGTATCATTTTATTCGAGAGGCATTTACTGAGAGAAATATTACAGTAAAGAAAGTTGATACTGCTGATAATCCTGCTGATATGCTGACCAAGATAGTTCCCGCCAACAAGTTTAAGCATTGCTTGGACTTGATTGGCATGCTTGTTTGAGGTTTGCTCCTTCTGGGGCTTGGTGGCGAGGTGAATGAAAGTTCTATTTTTGTGTTTCCTGAAGTGGATATGTTTTTCGCTGCATCCCTTGTTTCCTACACCGAGTTAGCTCACGTAGGCTTAGGGATGCTGGGAGAATATGTTCGACTTCTAGTTTGTTAAATTCAAGCCAAGGTGGAGATTTGTTAAATATGTCTTGAATTTTATATATTAGGCCCGGTTTTTTGATCCGACCCGATATTCTTGTTGGGCCCGGACCAAACCGGTCCGCTAGGGTTTATTTTATGGAAGTATTTTTTTGGGGCGTATATATAGATATACGTGTGAAAACTTCTGAAAGGGTTTAAGACCTCCTCCTCTTTTGATAATGGAATTTTGTTTGCCTTGCCCGTGGATGTAGATCACCATGATCGAACCACGTAAATTCCTTTGTTTGTTTATTGTTGATTTGTTTTTGAATCTGATTTCCGCAACAATTTCATCACCTTCTTTCCTAAGCTCCCATTAGAATTAAAAATAAAAAAAATAAAATATTTACAAAATCAATGGTTTTGGAAGGGTATTGCACCAACTTTCCATGGCGATAAATTATTTCCTTCCATGCTCTCCTTTTCTCATTTTATTTCATTGAAAGTAATTTTCAATTATTCATAATTAACTAAATAGGCATTGCTATTTCATACAACATGCTTTCTTATTTATTTATTTATTTATCTCCTATGATGCGCTTAAAGTCAATATATTTGACCCAATGAGATATGAGCTAGTCAACTCATTGAAAAAGGTAAATCAGGATATAGAATATGAGAAAATAACATTTCTCAATTTGAAGGCTCACTTAATAATCACCTTCAACAATTGAAATTATATTTGAAGACCTGGGCAATTGTGAGAAGAATAGTAACAGTGGATTCTGATCAAAAGCAAATCCCAAGATTAAACCAAACTATGATTATAGTTGACTATAACTAAAATCAAACAGTAACAATATTCTGCTCTATTATCCTCAAAAAATATTCTTCTCTATTATTATAGTTGACCATGCATCACACTAACCCAAATGGCAGAATCCAACCCATGAGCATCCAAAGAAGATGCCTAGTTTCAATAGAGCATACAGTGGCATTCTAAAAGGTAGGATTCTAGAAGGCCTAGCAATAAACTAGAAGGTGATACAAAACCTAGCAACCATGGTCCTGCAAGAGTTTGATTGTAGAAGCCTCCATGCATTGAATCCAGTAATCCACCAAACCAGCGGTTTAAGTCTTGATAGGATGAGAACTGTCCCATCTCGTTCGAAAAGATTCTGAGATTGTTATCAACTATTTCATCACATTTTATTTTAATTTTAAATAAATTTAATTAATCATAATTTTAAAATTTAAATATATTTAAAAATTAATAGAATACTAAAATTAAATGAATATTTTTTAAAAAAATATCAAATAAGTACTAAGATGTCTGACCGAATTAGAATAGAATAAGACAGAATGAGGCTCTAAACATCTCATTCTATGAAAAAAAGTGACGTTAATATTCATGAAATTTAAAACCTTGCTTTAAATTACTAACATCATATTCAAAAACATTACATAGATTTATTTATTTTAAATAGTGGAAAAAAACCTTGCCCTAATAGGAGATTAAAAGGTGAAATCTCTCAATGGATTCCAACCTAGATCTGCCAACTTAGGTCCCTTGAATTCTCATATATTCCTATCAAACTCTATTCCAGTATAATAATAAACACTTTAGAGGCCACTGCACCACATCAATTCAAACGCAAAAGAACACCACCACATGGCCTTTTCCTATGCCTAACCTTTTCTAATGAAAAAAAAAGTAGTCTTAGCATCTGTTCTCTTACTCAATAACAGACCCCCCACAACAGGGCAAAGCAATGAATGAGAAGAAAAAGGAATCAGATTTAGAATAACACATCTAATTGATTGACTACCCCAGCCTATAAATATGAACTAAGATCAAGTGAGACATATAACAAAAAAACTATGAGAACATAGAGAGATGGGCGAGAGAGGTGCATGGCTAAACATTCTGAGGTTGTTCATCAGAGGGCCACACATGGGGAGGGAGAAAGTGGAATGTAGCCAAGGATGACTTGCCGACATTAACCCATGAGGAGAGACCTTCTAAACCCAGTGCCGGCAGGTTGTCCTTGGTTACATTTGGCTTTTTTCTTTTCATGCAGGGCTCTTGCATGATTCAAAACACACATTGTTGTGATCTTAGAGTTCATGGCGTTGCTGGACAAATGAAGCATAATGCTGACAAAATGGTAAGTAGAAATCTATCTTTGATAATTGTTTTCTCTTTCACATGGCGTAAGTTGTTAGACACACATGCATATAGGATACATACCTTTGAATAATATAAGACCATATGCATATATAAATACATACCTTCGGTTATGCTGATTAAATCAAACAAATTCACACTCTTGATGAATCGAAGGAGTCCTCCTTGTAACAAACTTCTAGCACATTTATGCTTATTTTTTTAAAAGGATCTTCTAACATATGCAAAGCCTTATGCTATATAAGATGGATTTATTCACAGGCTTGTTTCTTTGCTAGGCTAGGAACCCTTTATATAGGCTTCCAAGAGTAACCCAAAAGCCTTCTTTCATCATAAAGGTCATTAATGCTACAATTAATTTCAAGTAATACAAAAGTCTTTCATCGTAATGGCTATCAATGAAAAGCAATTCAAAGACCATCTAGACTATTAATGAAAATTATTATCTTAAAATTTAAAAAACCAAAAGCCTTTACTTATCCTCACACTTAAATGAGAGCCTTTACATTAACCACTTTAGTAAGACCAAAAGTCTTACATCTAACCACCTTAGAAAGATCAAAGGTCGTACATTAAACCAGAATTTAGTATGCATTAATATGAACATGTGATACCCTATATTTAATCCCAAATTGGATGGAAGAATATGTTATGTGCTTATAAAAGTATACATGCTAATTAAATCAAACAAATTCACACTCTTGATGAATCGAAGGAGTCGTACTTGTAACAAACTTCTAGCATATTTATGCTTATTTCTTTAAAAGGATCTTCTAACCTATGTAAAGTCTTATGCCATATAAGATGGATTTATTCACACGTTTGTTTCTTTGCTAGGCTAGGAACCTTTATATAGGCTTCCAAGAGTAACCCAAAAGCCTTCTTTAATCATAAAGGTCATTAATGCTATAATTAATTTCAAATAATACAAAAGTTTTTCATCATAATGGCTATTAATGAAAAGCAATTCAAAGGCCATCTAGACTATTAATGAAAATTATTATCGTGAAATTTGAAAAACCAAAAGCCTTTACTTATCCTCACACTTAAACGAGAGCTTTCACATTAACCACTTTAGTAAGACCAAATGTATTACATCTAACCACCTTAGAAAGACCAAAGGTCGTACATTAAATCAGAATTTAGTATGCATTAATGTGAACCTATGATACCCCATATTTAGTCTCAAATTGGATGAAAGAATATGTTTGTGCTTATAACTCAAGTATACATGTTGATTAAATCAAACAAACACACTCTTGATGAATTGAAGGAGTCATCCTTGTAACAAACTTCTAGCACATTTATGCTTATTTCTTTAAAAGGATCTTCTAGCCTATGCAAAGCCTTATGCCATATAAGATGGATTTATTCACAGGCCCGTTTCTTTGCTAGGCTAGGAAACCCTTTAGGCTTTCAAGAGTAACCCAAAAGCCTTCTTTCATCATAAAGGTCATTAATGCTACAATTAATTTAAAGTAATACAAAAGTCTTTCATCATAATGGCTATCAATGAAAAGCAATTCAAAGACCATCTAGACTATTAATGAAAATTATTATCTTAAAATTTGAAAAACCAAAAGCCTTTACTTATCCTCACACTTAAATGAGAGCCTTTACATTAACCACTTTAGTAAGACAAAAGTTTACATCTAACCACCTTAGAAAGATCAAAGGTCGTACATTAAACCAGAATTTAGTATGCATTAATGTGAACATGTGATACCCTATATTTAATCCCAAATTGGATGGAAGAATATGTTATGTGCTTATAAAAGTATACATGCTAATTAAATCAAACAAATTCACACTCTTGATGAATCAAAGGAGTCGTACTTGTAACAAACTTCTAGCATATTTATGCTTATTTCTTTAAAAGGATCTTCTAACCTATGTAAAGTCTTATGCCATATAAGATGGATTTATTCACACGTTTGTTTCTTTGCTAGGCTAGGAACCTTTATATAGGCTTCCAAGAGTAACCCAAAAGCCTTCTTTCATCATAAAGGCCATTAATGCTATAATTAATTCCAAATAATACAAAAGTCTTTCATCATAATGGCTATTAATGAAAAGCAATTCAAAGGCCATCTAGACTATTAATGAAAATTATTATCGTGAAATTTGAAAAACCAAAAGCCTTTATCCTCACACTTAAACAAGAGCTTTCACATTAACTACTTTAGTAAACTAAAGGTATTACATCTAACCACCTTAGAAAGACCAAAGGTCGTACATTAAATTAGAATTTAGTATGCATTAATGTGAACCTATGATACCCCATATTTAGTTCCCAAATTGGATGAAAGAATATGTTATGTGCTTATAACTCAAGTATATATGCTGATTAAATCAAACAAATTCACACTCTTGATGAATTGAAGGAGTCATCCTTGTAACAAACTTTTAGCACATTTATGCTTATTTCTTTAAAAGGATCTTCTAGCCTATGCAAAGCCTTATGTCATATAAGATGGATTTATTCACAGGCCGTTTCTTTGCTAGGCTAGGAACCCTTTATGTAGGCTTTCAAGAGTAACCCAAAGCCTTCTTTCATCATAAAGGTCATTAATGCTACAATTAATTTCAAGTAATATAAAAGTCTTTCATCATAATGGCTATTAATGAAAAGCAATTCAAAAGCCATTTAGCTTATTAATGAAAATCATTATCTTGAAATTTAAAAAACCAAAAGCCTTTACTTATCAGCCTTTACATTAAACACTTTCATAAGACCAAAAGTCTTACATCTAACCACCTTAAAAAGATCAAAGGTCATACATTAAATCAGAATTTAGTATGCATTAATGTGAACTTGTGATACCCATATTTAGTCCCAAATTGGATGGAAGAATGTGTGATTAAATCAAACAAATTCACACTCTTGATGGATCGAAGGAGTTGTCCTTGTAACAAACTTCTGGCACATTTATGCTTATTTCTTTAAAAGGATCTTCTAACCTATGCAAAGCCTTAAGCCATATAAGATGGATTTATTCATAGGCTTATTTCTTTGCTAGGTTAGGAACCCTTTATATAGGCTTCCAAGAGTAACCCAAAAGTCTTCTTTCATCATAAAGGTCATTAATGCTATAATTAATTCCAAGTAATAAAAAAGTCTTTCATCATAATGGCTATTAATGAAAAGCAATTCGAAGGCCATCTAGACTATTAATGAAAATTATTATCTTAAAATTTGAAAAATCAAAAGCCTTTACTTATCCTCACACTTAAACGAGAGCCTTTACATTAACCACTTTAGTAAGACCAAAAGTCTTACATCCAACCACCTTAGAAAGACCAAAGGTCGTACATTAAATCAGAATTTAATATGCATTAATATGAACTTGTGATACCACATATTTAGCCCCAAATTGGATGGAAGAATGTATTATGTGCTTATAACTCAAGTATACTTGCTACCCATTAACTTTCACTCGAGTTTTTGGGCCACATGGTTTTGGTCCGCTAATAAAATTAATTGGGCTAACGGGTAGGCTTTGAGCATTACAAATGGTATTATAGCCGATCTAAGTGTGCGAAAGTTGATGGTTGGGCATGAGGAAAGGGCTACTGTGGAGCCACCCTTGTAGCACCAATGATCCGACTTGGGTAGATTTTGGCTAGCTTGTGGCATGCGACGAGAACGTCACATTATAAGATAGAAAGATTGTGATACCCCATATTTAGTTCCATATTGGATGAAGAGGAATATGTTATGTGCTCATAACTCAAGTCCATTGCTATCCATTAACTTTCACTCGAGTTTTGGGCCACATGGTTTTAACACACTAACGAAGTTAATTAGGCTAGCGGATGGGATTGGAGCGTTACAGAACCACCTTAGGAGGACCAAAAGTCTTATATAAGCTGGTCAGATCAAAAACACTGCAACGACAACCGTTTGTCATAACATTGATCACTTTTGTTGATGTTGTCATAGATATAGTAGCAATAAGACGATTCATTTTTCTTTCTTTTCAAATATTTGGTTATGAAATTCGACAAGAATTTCACAACCATGGTGCAAGAATAACCACTTGCTTTGGAAAAAAAAAGTTGAAACCATTTCTGTAGCATAAAGATGAGTTTCTTTCTTTCTTTTTTTGTTTTGTTCAAGCAGTCAAGGGAGACTAATTAAAAAAGAAAATAAAAATGACTTCGAGCCATTGTATTTATTATGAGACACATTTTATTGATGCAGGGTCATGGTGATGCGATGAGGATATATCATCACCTATGGACTATGTCAAAACCTATTGGAAATATACATTACCAATTATCATAAAAAAGGGGCACATCAATCATAAAGGGAGCATTGGTGGATAGTTGTAATAAAATTTTGACTTGTACATGTAGCTTTTCCCCATTATTTCCAAGTTTTAATTATAATTTTGAAATAAAAGAAAAAAAAGGGGGAAAAAAAAGGAGGACTTGCTACGTGACTTAACAGGTAAGTGATTTTTCACCTTGAAGCAAGAACTAAGTTAATTAAAATATATTTATTGATATTGATGGGGAGTGATGAGGAACTTGGGAGAATAGATAATTATTCTTTAAATTTTATTATAAAGTAATAATTCCTGTAGGATGAGACTGAAACCTTTTAAATTGATATTGTATGAAGATAAGAAAAGTATAAGCAAAACTGTTCACTAAGTATGTTTCCAAAAATGAAGTGGATACAGGATAATAAGATGGGGATTAAGAAGTGGATATGGGATACAAGTTGGGGATTAACTCCACTTGGTTAACAAAAATTATAAAATATAATCATATATGTTGTACGTATATTTATCAAAAAGATGCAAAGAATAACGCTTAAAGTACCTAACCAGTTGATGTTTAAAAAGACCTTGGTTATTCTATATCATAGTTTAGAACCTATCGCCACCATGCTTTTAGTGATATGTGGGTGGTGCCATAATTTATAAAAGGTTTAATGGCATAAGGAAGTAGTTTTAGAGTGGAAGGCTTTTAACGTAGAATGGTAAGATTGAAGGCTGATTTTAAAGAAGGATCTCATAAAGTATCAAAGGTGAATTCTAATTTAGAACTATTGGGCTTTGTAGAGCTTTACTTAAAGGTTAACGTGGTTTATTTATGCATAAAACTTAGCTTATCCTAGCCTTCAATCCTACCTTCTAGGCTCAAGTCTAGCTTTTTACTTGGGTTGAATCCTCAAAACAAGCCTTAAATTTTTAATTTTTTTAAAATATTAAGAAATATTAAATATAAACAATTATATTGCCAATAATCTATATCATGTCTATTACTCCATTGAGTTTAATGTCGATTATGATTGTTAATTAGGATTGAAAGTGGGCTTGAGTTGGCTCAAGGTCCATCGAGTCGGGCTTGGATTGAGGTTTTCTGAACTTCGGACCATGTTTGGACTCAAAATTGAGCCCCATATTAATTTCGAGCTAGGGTTAAGTAAGCCCCAGCTTAGCTCATTATGAAGCCCGAATCAGATCCAATGATGCTGGATTAATTGAACATTCATATAATTTTAATTTATATAAAATTGAATACATGTATTTATTGTCTAAATAAATAACTATTTTATATATGCTTTAATCTAGTCTAAGCAAATAACTTGTATATTTAATTTTGTAAAATAAATTACCAAAATTGGGCCAAAATTAGGCCAATCCGGTGTTTTGGCCGAACTTGACTAATTTGGATTGGCCCAATGGGTTTTAAGCTAAGCTTAGGCTTGGGCTCGGGTTGGGCTTTGATCCGAGTTAGCCAAAAATTTTGAACCTTGGCTCAGCTCGAAATTTGCTATGCTTTAGCAATAGCTTGGCCTGATCCTGTCCAATCCACTTTGAGCCCTATTGTCAATTAAGTTTCTAAATAAATGAATCAAATATAAAATAATAAATCTTAACAATAACAGACTACAAAAATTTTGCGCTAGATCAAGCTTGGGCTAAGCTTTAATCAAGTGTAGGCATGGACCATCTCTTAAATAAATTTATTTTCCAAGCTTGGACTAGATCGTTCAGTCTTAAATTTTGGTTCAAGGCCTTCTAAAATGTTGGAGGCTTAAGTGGAAAGGAGCCAGGTTCAAGGTTTAATCCAATCATTTGTTGTTATGCCATATTATGCACTAGCCTTTTTTTTTTTTATTTAAAATTCAATAAATATATTAAAATATTATAGTCAGCTGGAAATAGTACCATTACTATAGGGGAAAAGGGTAAAAAATTTCAAAAAAATAATGAAAACAAGTGGTAGGCCGTCGGTGATGCGAGCGATGTTGGGAGGCCGAACGTTGCTACATAGTTTTTTTTTTTTTTTTTTACAAACGGGCGATCATATAAGTCTCGTGTGAGTCAGTCAGATACATCAGAGAACAAAATATGCTGAAAAAGAATTGGACAATGATCTCCAGGCCTTCAAATTCATGAACCTTCAGGCCTTCAATCCATGAATCTGTATGCTGAGCCATAGAGGTAGCCGCTCAATTTATCATCGTATTAATTTTATAATATATATAATGAATCAAAATAGAGCCAGTCACTTATAGAATTGATCAAATATCCCTCGGAATTGAATTAGAGGAACCTCAAAACAATTTGGTTTAAATGATTTCCACCAACCTCAGCTACCATTGCCTTTTCATCAAGCTTGAAGCAATCCAACACCCCGCCCTCGGTGGCAGTCGTTTTTCATGGTCCGTCTGGAAACTCACCGACGGTGACCAGATTCGCCTGGCGGGTAGTTGGTTATCCTACCTTGCGGTACCTTTGCTCCTCCCTTTTTTTTCTCTTGGACTCCAGCGAGACCGCCATCTCTCGCTCACCTACCCTCTCGTCATCTTCCACAACGACCGCACGATGGCCATCAAGCGTTCCGTTTCCTTTCCCGCTCAAACAGACGTTCTTCCACCAGCCGGTTTGGAGATCAGCGACGCTTTGTTACCGGACCGTAACCCGATCTCCATCCGAGGCCCGACCTCGCCGAGATTTTATCGGTCCATTACCCCGACGGCATGCGGGGCCCAGCAAAATAAAAGTCTTATCCTTTAGATGATCGTATAAAATTGTCTAAGCGGAGGATTATCTGCCGTCCATTCCGCACACGAGGTCTGGTTCAACGGCAGAGCATAGGCCACATGTCGGATATTTTATTCGACGAATTGGAAGGTTGGTCGCACGGCAACCCGCGCTTCTGGGTTGCGAAGGGAGCCGGGCGGTCCCCAAGTGCGGCCCGCCACGTGTCGGTATCTAGCACAGCGATTTCCTGGTTTCGGTTGACACGTGGCGTCACGGATACTGCAACTCGATAAATAGGCCCCCTCGCCCAGTCGCCCTTCTGCTCCGTGTTTCACTCCTCGCATTGCTTCTCTCTCGCGTTGCGAAGGAAGGAAAAGAGAAAGAACGGGAGAGGGAAGAGAGGGTTTTGGGGTTTTTTCTAGGTGGGCTTCTTTGATGGGGCCTCTGAAGCTGGTGATATCTTTGATCGTGTGTCGTTTGTCGTAGTGGGAGTCTTGGCCGACGCGGGGATCGAGGACGGGATCGCCGGAACCGATGCCTCGGATTCGGTGCTGAGGCAGGAGTTAGAGCAGCTCAGGACCAAGATCTCGGCCCTAGGTCAGTCCCGATTCGATTTAGAGAAGTTGCCGTCTTATGATTCGATTGTGATGTTGCCGTCTTTTGATTCGACTGTAATGTCGTTAGGGTTTACGAAAATTAGGGAGAGATGTTTCTCTTTATCTGGTCTTATGTCAAATGTTGAACTTGAAGACATTACGATGACTAAATTTTCTGGCTTTTTAGACCTTGCAAATTTGTTGTATTTTCCCCAAATTTTTTTTATTTGAACCAAAAACCCTTTTTTTTTTTTAAAGCTGAGAAAGAAGGTAGAGGCAGTCATGGGATGTTTCGTTGCCAATTCCTTCCAATTTCTTTTTGTTTTATTAAGGCTCTATTTTTTAATAAGAAATTCTTATAAAAAAATTGGTCAGTTTTCGCATTATCAATTATTCATATTATTTTGCCTCGATTAAAAAAAATCAAAAGAAATAAGTTATATTATCAAGTTATCATTTGCTTCTTAAATTAGGGGTAAAACTTAACCATCTGACAGATATTTAAATCGATTTTTCATAAATTAAATAAAATATATTTTAATATATTTTAAAATTTTCTCAATGATCACGGTTCTTTCTTTGATTAATACTTCACGATTCTTCCTTTCATCTATCTTTTAACGGTTATAAAAGATTCTATAATTAAAATAAATATCTTTTTTATAATATGTTTTATAATGCGATATGGTACCATTATTTAATTAGTAACTATGAAAATTTATTTTTATTTAAAAAGATAAATTTATATATGATTAATATATATCGAAAGTATAACTAAAAATATAGTTTCATAAGAAAAATTTGAGCTTCAGTTATCAAGAGATAGTATATAATTAGTATGTAAAGTATGTGCAATAATATAAAGGGTATTATGAGAAGACGAACATATTTTAGCAACTTATTTAGGAAAATTATAATGTAAAAGAACATGAGTAATACATATCATCGTCATTTTCTAATATACAAAAAAATTGTGTAAGTTATTTTTTCATTTAAATATTGCCCAGGTAACATTTACTCAAGAAAATATGGATTTTTAAATAATTTTGATATCTCACAAAGAATACGGTCTAAAAAAATTTAAGTAAAGAACTAGTTTTCGAGTCAACCTATAAAAAGAAATTTGTTGGTGTTGCCACCGGGATCCGTCCTCCGACTTGGGCGCGGTCGATCTCCTAGTCTGGGCTTCCTTCTGAGCGGACCTGCAAAGTCCTCGCGCGAGAGGCGTTGGGGGTGACCCTCCATGGAAGACCCTCCGACGCTCAAGTCAGTGGGGATCGGTGATCAACAGAAAATGGGGAGAGAGATCTCTCCGAGGAGTCTCTCCAAGGGTGACTGATCGGAAGCTCTAAGGGAGCGCCGACGAGCAGTGGAGGAGAGTGAGAGTGAGCCAGAGGCAGTGAGCGCATACCTGAGAGGATCTGGGGGTACCGTATTTGTAGGCAATGATCTGGATCTTGAGCGCCTTCTGGAAGGTTTGAAGGTTGTTAGGATACGGAAATGAATCGAATCAGGCCGTTGCAAGGCCGGTGGGATCCGTATCTTGTTTGTTGAGGGATCGACGGCTAGGAGAGCTCTTTGATGGCCTGAGATCTGATAGATGCGTAGGTCCCAGGTAGCTATATTAGATCTTAGACCATTTCTCAACATGATTTTCTGTTTGGGGTTCTGTTACGATAGGTCTAGGCCCTCCCGCGTCGGGTTCCACGGAGGTGAGGGAGAAGCCGAGCCATGGAAGGCTCGGGAGAAGCCGAGCCATGGGAGGCTCGGGAGAAGCCGAGCCATGGGAGTTCGAAGAGGTCGAGCTATGGGAAGCTCGGGGAAACCGAGCCATGGGAGGCTCGGAGAGGTCGAGCTATAGATAGCTCGGGAAAAATCAGCTGCGGGGAGCTCGGGGAAGCCGAGCCAGGGGAGGCTCGGGGAAAGCCGAGCCATGGGAGGCTCCGAGGAGCCGAGCTATGGGAGCTCGGAGAGGTCGAGCTATAGATAGATAGCTCGGGGAAAGCTGGGCTATAGGTAGCTTGGGGAAGCCGAGCTATAGGTAGCTCGGGAAAGTCGAGCTATGGGAGCTCATAGGAACCGAGCTTCGGAAAAAATGAGCTGCGGGGGTCGCATGGCCTGACGGACCGCATCAGTTTAGCTTGTTCCTCGGGGGCATATCGTAGCGGGCGGAGGGATGGGGCTGATCTTAGCCCCTTCGCACGATTATCAATGCAATGATGATTCTACCCCTCAACACTTGGAACCCATAGATCACTTGTAGTCAAGTAAATTGTTCTAGATGAGGGCTGCAAATGGATCGGGCCATCATGCATGATCTTGATCCAATTCAATTTCATATTCAGTTCATAATTTTGGATCCAGACCCAATCCATTATTGATTGGATTAGATCAGTTCCATAGAAAGAATATTGGACCCAATAGATCGTTCAAGTTGACTTAGGGTCAAGTATGATTCGGATCAAAACCAAAATATTTTGGTTTGGGATGGGATTAAATAGGATTATATTTGCATTTAAATCAAGCATCTAATTATTATTTTATAACTAAAATCTAATAATTGATAGATAAATATAAATCCATTAAAAAATTTAAATAAAATTAAAAAGAGCAAACTTAAACTTAAATTTTTTATTCAAAAACTTTAATTTTACCAAAGTAAATGATTATCCTTAAGTTTATAAATTATTTTTTAAAAAATATTTATTAAGATACTTAAAGGCATTATAAATAGGGATCCTTAAAAATAAATAATGAAATATGAATATTTAAATATCATTAAGTAAAAATAAATAAGAGGAGATCTAGTTGTCAAGATGAAGAGGAGAATCAATTTAAATGAGACTTCATATAATGAATTAGCAAAAATAATTAGAGTGAAGGAATATAATATTATATAATTAATGTTTATGTGTTGAGCTAAAATAGGTTTGGGTCGGTTCTATTTTCTATCGTGGATGATCTACGTGTTGGGTCGGATCATAGGTCATATTGAAAAATACAAGATCCAAACGTGACTTAAAATTTTGATGGGTCCAATTTTTGAACCCAGCTTAATTTATAAATCTTTAAATACGAAACAGATTGAGTCTAATCGAGATGAGTTATAAGTCGATCCAACTCATATGTAGTCTGGATAGATATACATTCTAATATTAATATTGGGTTTCGTTAATTCTAGAAATTTTGATGTTACAAGTTTTTTCTCAAAGTATATGACGTTGCATTGTCTTTGTCTTGATGGTAGAATCTAGTATTTCAGATAGAACCGAGGAACTGAAAAGGAAAGATGAGAGCATTGCACAGTTGGAAAATACTATTCAAGAGAAGTCAGCAAGAATTGTGACATTGCAGAGAGATTGAATCAGTTAAGGTAAGCCTATAACATAGAACCCAGAGTCTTTTCTTTAAAAGAGAGAGAGAGAAAAAAAAAATTTTTAAGGTTGCAGTTAATATTACCAGATTTTGTTTTTGGTTGTGTAGGAAAAGGGCTCGGCTGATGCGCAGAAGCTAGTGGAGAAGGCCTCTGCTCGAGCTGTTGAACTTGAGAAGCTGGTATGCAGAGTGAGAAGTTTACTAATACTTCTAAGAACTCAGTATGATTGTGATGTACATTCTCTCTGCAGGTTGAGAAACTGAGAAATGAGATTGAATTGCAAACTTTGAAGAAAAATGCATTAGAGGCTCAGGCTAGTGAAGCGGAAAAGAAGGTTCAAGAATTGAATTTGAAACTGGAAAGCGTGAGTATACAATTTTTTTTCTTTGATTGAATTACTGCATCTTATAAACAATATTGTTTGTTTTAATCTAGCTTGTAGGTTTTGTGCTGTGTGTGGATCTTCTAACATCTTTATATATTTGTTTTTCATCCTGACTTATCTGTTGTTATTTTTGCCAGCCTTTCTCAGAATTTCCTGGTAAATATGAATTCTGTTTTGCTTTTATTCAGTTGATGCTGGTGCCAGTAATACTCTTAGCAATTTAATGTTATTAAATTGTCGTGCAGCTTAACATTGTTGAATTCATTTGATCTTTATATTTGTTACTTATGTTAGGAAAACAGTTTATATGTTTCTGGTTCTATAAAAACAAATAACAAAATACTTGATGCATATCATATTCCACACTCAAGTAACTGATGCATTGGGATAACCTTTAATGTATGGACCTGCCTTTATATTTTCTTGGAGATGGTTGAATTGCATTGAGTTTGCAGAAGATGTTGTAATGTGACACCCTGGTGAAGAGCCTATGGTGGGTTTGCAGCCAGGTGCATGAAGGATTTTCTGATGTTGTATTTCTACAAAGAACAATCAGTGTCTGGGATGGACTTGCTGGTTTCTCATTTATGGACCTGGTAGTTGATTGGAGGTTGTTTAGATATTTCCTTTAATTATTGGTAGATCTCCAGATGCTGATGGAGTTTTAGGATGTAAAGGTGTTGGTGGAGACCATGTATGGCTTGGCTCTTGGT
>UESW01002536.1:166412-202596 GCA_900491605.1 Calamus simplicifolius | reverse complement strand
GACACACCAAATCTGGCCGAAAATGGTGAAGAAGAGGAGTTGGAGATGGGAGAGCAAGACCCTATGGTTGGGTTGACATATGCTATGGTAACCATGAGAGCTTTAAGTGCACAAGTAAGTTTGGAAGATGGTGATGCAATACAAAGGGAAAACATTTTCCATACAAGATGTGCCGTGAGCAATAAACTATGTAGCATGATCATTGACAGTGGAAGTTGTTGCAATGTGGTGAGCTCTCATCTTGTAAAAAAATTGGGGTTGGTGTGTAAGAAGCATCCAAAGCCGTATGGACTTCAATGGTTGAATGAATGCAATAAATTGAAAGTAACCAAACAAGCTGTAGTTCCATTCACCATAGGGCAGTATGAGGATGAGGTTTTGTGTGATGTTGTGCCTATGGTAGCTACTCACATATTGTTGGGGCGTCCTTGGCAATATGATAGGAGTGTAACTCATGATGGAAAGAAGAATAAGTATACCTTGGTAAAGAATGGCCGAACATACACTCTAAATCCTTTGAGTCCTATTCAAGCACATGAAGATCAAGTGAGGATAATGAGAGCATTAGAGGGAAAATCAGTTGAGGAAAAGAGTGATTTAAAAAAAGATGAGGGAAAGGAGAAGAAAGAAAATAGTGGAGAAAAAAAAAGAGAGACAAAAGAGAAAAATAAGAGGGCAAAAGAAAAAGGAGAGCAATCTGGTTCTAAAGAAAAAGAAGAGGGAAAAACGTCATTGTTTGTAAAAAAAAAAAAAGAAATGAGAGAAGCTTTGCTTGACATGAGGCCCTTATACCTTCTTATGTATAAGGAAACCTTATTTTCTAACTCTAACATTGAGTTTCCTATCCCGAGTGTTGCTTCTTCTCTTTTGCAGGAATATGAGGATATCTTTCCCGAGGAGGTGCCATCCGGTTTGCCACCCTTGAGGGGAATTGAACATCAAATTGATTTTGTGCCTGGAGCTCAAATTCCAAACCGCCCGGCTTATAGGAGCAATCCCGAGGAGACCAAGGAACTTCAAAGGCAAGTGGAAGACTTGCTAGCAAAAGGGTATGTGAAGGAGAGTATGAGCCCATGTGCCGTTCCGGTGCTCTTGGTGCCAAAGAAAGATGGAACTTTCAGAATGTGTGTTGATTGTCGTGCTATCAACAAGATCACCGTGAAATACAGGTATCCTATTCCTAGACTTGATGATATGCTTGATGAACTTCATGGTGCTAGTATATTCTCTAAAATTGATCTTAAGAGTGGATATCACCAAATTAGGATGAAAGAAGGTGATGAATGGAAAACAGCATTTAAGACTAAATATGGTTTGTATGAATGGCTTGTGATGCCTTTTGGGCTCACAAATGCACCTAGTACTTTCATGAGATTGATGAACCATGTGTTGAGAACTTTTATTGGAAAGTTTGTTGTTGTTTACTTTGATGACATTCTGATTTACAGCAAAAGCATGCATGAACATTTGCAACATTTGAGGAGTGTTTTTAATGTTTTAAGAAAGGAGAAGTTGTATGCTAATTTCAAGAAGTGTTCTTTTTGCATGGAAAGACTTGTTTTCCTAGGATTTGTTGTTAGCAGTAAAGGAATTGAAGTGGACAAAGAGAAGGTGAAAGCCATTAGAGAATGGCCGAGACCTTCCAATGTGAGCGAGGTCAGGAGTTTTCATGGGCTAGCTAGTTTCTATCGTAGGTTTGTACCTAACTTTAGTAGCTTAGCCGCCCCTTTGAATGAATTGGTAAAAAAGAATGTTCCATTTGTATGGAGTGATGAACATGAGAATGCATTTAACATGTTAAAAATAAAGTTGTGTTCAGCACCCTTACTTATATTGCCCGATTTTCCAAAGCTTTTGAAATTGAATGTGATGCCTCCGGGAAAGGGATTGGCGCTGTTTTGTTGCAGGAGAGGAAGCCCATTGCATATTTCAGTGAGAAACTAAACGGGGCAGCGTTGAACTACTCAACATATGACAAGGAACTATATGCATTGGTAAGGGCTTTGGAGACATGGCAGCACTACTTGTGGCCAAGGGAGTTCATCATTCACACCGATCATCAGTCTTTGCGACATCTTAAGGGCCAAGGGAAACTAAACAAGAGGCATGCTAGATGGATCGAGTTCATTGAGACATTCCCATATGTGGTGCAATACAAACAAGGTAAAGAGAACATTGTGGCCGATGCACTCTCAAGAAGGTATAATCTCCTTAACACACTTGACTCTAAATTGCTTGGCTTTGAATTTGTTAAGGGATTATATGAGCATGATTCTGATTTTTCACAAGTGTATGTGGCATGTGAGAACATTGCATTTCAAAAGTACTTTAGGCATGATGGATATTTGTTTAGGGAAAACAGATTGTGTGTACCCAAAAGCTCTTTGAGGGATTTGCTTGTGCATGAAAGTCATTGTGGTGGTCTTATGGGGCATTTTGGGGTTGCTAAAACTCTTGATGTACTTAAGGAACATTTCTTTTGGCCTCATATGAAAAGGGATGTTGAGAAATTTTGTGCCAAATGTGAAACTTGCAAAAGAGCCAAGTCTAAGGTGAAGCCTCATGGGCTATATACACCATTGCCTGTACCTAAGCATCCTTGGGTTGACTTGTCTATGGACTTTGTTTTAGGGTTGCCTAGGTCACAAAGGAGTCATGATTCCATATTTGTTGTGGTTGATAGGTTTTCAAAGATGGCTCATTTTATTCCTTGTAAGAAAACTGCTGATGCTACTTATGTGGCTAATTTGTTCTTTAGGGAAGTTGTTAGATTGCATGGCATTCCTAAAACTATTGTTAGTGATAGGGATGTAAAATTTTTGAGTCATTTTTGGAGAGTACTTTGGGGAAAATTGGGAACAAAGTTGTTATTCTCTACTACCTGTCATCCTCAAACAGATGGGCAAACAGAAGTAGTAAATAGAACTTTGTCCACACTTTTGAGAGCATTTGTGAAGAAGAATTTAAAATCTTGGGAGGAATGCATACCATATATAGAATTTGCATATAATAGGGTTGTACATTCATCTAGTGGGTATTCACCTTTTGAGCTTGTATATGGATTTAACCCACTTACTCCCTTAGATTTATCTCCATTGCCTGTTAATCATATTGCATCTCTTGATGGTAAGAGTAAGGCAGAATTTGTGAAGAAAATGCATGAACAAGCTAAGTTACATATTGAAAAGAAAAATGAGTCATATGCAAAATATGCTAACAAAGGCCGAAAGGCAATTGTGTTTGAACCAGGTGACTTAGTTTGGATACACTTAAGGAAAGAAAGGTTTCCTACGCAAAGGAAATCAAAGTTGCAACCAAGAGGAGATGGGCCTTTTAAAGTCTTGGAACGCATTAATCCTAATGCCTACAAGATTGACTTGCCAAGTGAGTATGAAGTAAGTAATACTTTTAATGTTACTGATCTTTCTCCCTATTTTGGTATAGGACCAAATTCGGGGACGAATTTTTCTCAAGAGGGAGGGGATGATGAAGGAGCTCCATCATTAAGCTATCAAGGTCCCATAACTAGAGCCAAAGCTAAGGAACTCCAAAGCTTGATCATGGAAGCAATCGGCCCAGGAGTAATCAGCCATGGAGAAGCAAACGGCCAAGTGGAAGAATTCAAGTGTTTGACTCTTTGCCAGGTGGACCAAAGGAATTGCCAAATAGAGATTAATTGAAGACTATGCATTGCAGCCTAATTAATGAGCTTTGAGACTATGCATTGCAGCCTAATTAATGAGCTTTGAGACTATGCATTGCAGCCTAATTAATGAGCTTTGAGACTATGCATTGCAGCCTATTTAATGAGCTTTGAAACATGCAAGCAATGAGCTTTGGAACATGCAGAACTTATGAGGGTGTGTAGTATTTATTGCTATATTTGGCTTTTCCTATTCTTGAAGATATATATTGTATGCTGAACTTCAGATTGAAGGTTAATGAACAATTCCGAATTTTCTTTTGGTTATAATCCAATTGAGAGCATTATTTCTTCCTTGCTTCTTGAAAGAACTAGGACTTAGTCATTTTAGCCAATTGACTATTTTATCTTTGATAATCAAGTTACCTTAGAACCTGTTTCTATTGTGATTTGGTTCCTTGGCCTTCCTTCTTCTGATTCGGTTAGTGCCTCTTCACGGGTTGGGGTTGTGTTAATCAACTGAAGAAGATATCCTTGTTGAGATGATTCTAAAGATCCGTTCATCAGAACGAATCCTATCTCCTGAACAAGCTTCTATGTTAAGCTGTGACTTCTCCGAAGATGAAATCAAATCTGCTTTCTTCAGTCTCCACCCAAATAAATCACCTGGTCCGGACGGTTTTAATGCTTACTTCTTCCATCGGACTTGGCATATTGTGGGAGCTGATATCTCAAAAGCTATTAAGGATTTCTTCTCTAATGGGATTCTCCTCAAGGAAGCAAATTGCACCATTGTGGCTCTCATCCCTAAAGTTCCTAATGCCTCTAAATTAAAGGACTTTAGACCTATTTCATGCTGCAATTCTATCTACAAATGTATTTCAAAGCTCCTTGCTAGTCGTCTTAAAGCAGTTCTTCCGTCTATTATCAACAACGCCCAATCTGCCTTTGTCCAAGATAGACATATTGGGGACAACATTCTTATGGCCCAGGAGCTAGTTCGTGGATATCATCTCCCTTCGTCAACCCCAAATTGTACTCTCAAAATTGATCTTATGAAGGCTTTTGATTCAGTCCGGTGGGACTTCCTTTGGGATACCCTTCTGCATCTTGGATTCCCTACGATCTTTATCGGCTGGATCAAGGCGTGTGTCACCTCTGCCAAGTACTCTATTTCTATTAATGGGGAACTCAACGGTTTCTTTGAAGGGAAGAAAGGCCTCCGTCAAGGTGATCCTATCTCACCTTATTTATTTGTCATTTGCATGGATGTCTTCTCTAGGATTCTTGAGTTTAAAATCCAAGCTTCCACCACTTTCAAATTTCATTGGAGATGCCGGAAATCAAATTTATCTCATCTTTGCTTTGCGGATGACCTGCTGGTTTTCTGTCGGGGGGATCTTAATTCTGTCCAAGTAGTGAAGAATGCCCTTGATACCTTCTCCTCTCTATCGGGCTTAACCCCAAACAGCTCTAAAAGTTCCATCTTTGTCTCGGGTATGACTGCTTCCTCGCAACATGATCTTGCAAACTTCATAGGATACAATATGGGTTCATTTCCTATTAGATATTTGGGGGTTCCTCTCATCTCCTCGAAGCTCAAAGCTTTGGACTGTCAAGCCTTGGTGGATCGTATATTGAAGAGGATCAAGCTCTGGACTAATCGCTTCCTCTCCTATGCTGGAAGGCTTCAACTTATTCAATCAATTATATTCAGTATCCAGACTTTTGGAGCTCCCACTTTATTCTACCAGTCAAAGTCACCAAAGATATAGAAGGTATTCTCTCTGCTTTCTTATGGAAAGGTACTTCCTTAAGTCATTCTGGTGCTAAAGTAGCTTGGAGTGATATCTCTTGTCCGAAACCCGAAGGAGGATTGGGAATCAAAAAGATTCGTGATTGGAACAATGCCTCCATGACCCGTTATATTTGGCTTCTTTGTCAGCCCTGCTCTAATTCCCTGTGGGCTGCTTGGGTCAAGAGGAATCTGCTGCATAAAGACCACTTTTGGGTAGCAAAAGTTCCTTGGAACTGCTCTTGGACCTGGAGGAAAATCCTAAAGCTTCGGGACAGAATCAGGGCTTTCATCTCCGTCAATGTAGGGAATGGTGGAGATACTTCCCTTTGGTTTGATTCTTGGAGGCCTCTTGGCCCTATTTGTTCCTCCTCACATGCTAGAGTCATTTCCGACTCCGGACTTGGGATAAATGCAAAGGTTAGTGACATTATTTTTGGCGGCTCATGGAGATGGCCGGTAGCTAATTCTATTGAGCTGATAGCTTTGAAGGAAGACTCTAGATCCCTTGATCCCCCTGATTGCAGCCATCAGGACAAGATTCTTTGGAACGGTTCCCCAGCCTTCTCTATTAAGGGTGTTTGGAATTGCATCCGGACTCCGAGCGGCCGTGTGGACTGGGCGCATCTTCTTTGGTTTCCTCATCATGTGCCTAGGCACTCATTTATTTTATGGCTTGCTATCAAAGGTAGACTCTCTACTCAAGATCGTCTCCATTCCTTTGGTGTTCAAGGTCATCTCTCCTTATCCTGCTTTCTATGCCAAGACCATCCAGAGGATCATAGCCATCTATTTTTCAGCTGCCCTTTTTCCTTTCGGATCTGGTCTTCTATTGCCTTTTTTTTTTTTTGAAAGTTAAAAGGGGTGAATTATATTGATTAACAGTAATAGGTACAAAACATCGGGACAAAGCCCGGGGAGAGGTAGACCTCAAAGAAAATCAGACCTCAAAAGAAAACGATAGGAATACAACCAGCAAGAGGTAGAGACCTCAAAGTAATAAAACCGGATTACATCCAGAACCTAACAACAGAACTCATAAGATGAGCTGCGAAGGTAAATCATCAGCAATAATCTAATGAGGGAGAGAGAGGTGCCAACGATTAATCAGCTGTCGATTAAGATTCGTTTCCGGGATCTGAGCTCCATCCAAACTCAGTCTGACCGACTCCTTTATCTTTGAAATAATCCCTGCTTCATTTATAAGTAATTGCCCATGCTTGCGGGAATTCCTTTCATACCAAATGAAGTAGACTGAGGCTCCCACTGCCAATCTGCAGATAATGGAGTGAAGAGATAATCCTTTGTTGATTTGACAGAGCCAAGGTATCAAGAGCTCCCAAGAAGAAGGGTAATGCTCCAAGCCACATAGAAGAGCAATTGAGGTCCAAATCCGGGTGGAATATGGACAGTTGAAAAACAGATGATTATGATCCTCCAACTGGCTTTGGCAAAATAAACAAGAGGATTGACTATGAATCCCGAATGAAAGAAGTCGGTCTTGGGTGGAAAGTCTACCTCTAATAGCAAGCCACAGAGTGAAGGAATGCCTAGGCACATGGTGAGAAAACCAGACAAGATGAGCCCAATCCACTCGCTGAGAAGAAGACCGGATACGCTTCCATACACCTTTAATGGAGAAGGTCGGTGAACCATCCCAAAGAGTGTTATCCTGAAGACTGCAATCGGGGATGGGATGAGAAGAAGATGCCTCTTTCAAAGCAATCAGCTCCACAGAGTTTGCAACCGGCCATCTCCAACCCCCTACTGAAAGGATGGCGCTGACCTTAGCATCTTTCCCAAGACCTGAATCAGATATAACTCTAGCATTTGAGGATTTTGAGCATTATCCTTCAGTAGGGGGTTGGAGATGGCCGGTTGCAAACTCTGTGGAGCTGATTGCTTTGAAAGAGGCATCTTCTTCTCATCCCATCCCCTATTGCCAGTTTGTGCGATTTTGAGCATTATCCTTCATCTTGGGAGCTCTTGAGACCATGGCTCTGCAGGAATATCAAAGGCAAATCCCTTCATTCAATTATTTGCAGACTAGCTTTGGGAGATTCTTTGTACCTCATTTGGTTTGAAAGGAACTCTCGCAAGCATGGCCAAAGACCTCTTAATGAAGCTGGGATCCTTTCAAAGATTATGGACTCTGTTAGGGCGAGTTTGGATGGTGCTAATTTTCCCAGGAAGGAGGGTCATCAAAGATTGATTGAAAAATGGCAACTCCCTTCCTCAATCTCGAGCTGATGCCCTTTGTTTATGATTTCTACCGTGACTCCATCACGATTGTGCTTTCATCTCGTGTGAGATGTCTTTACCTGTTGTTTTAGGTTTCTACTGTTCTTACTTGTCTTATCCGGGGTATGCCCCTTTTCTTTTTTTTTTGAAAAGTGAAGGTGAATTATATTAATAAAGAAAGGATGAAATAAGTACAAACCCCGGGGCAACAACCCGGAGAGAAAAAAAAAGAAACGGACAATCACCATACGGTGAAGCAACTCCCAAGGGATCGACATCTACAAAGCCAAAACAGCATCACAAACCCACAAGCTCCCAAGGATTCATCGAAGCAGAGAAGCGGGGAGGTGCCAGATTTGAATCAAATGAAGATTTGGCGTATTAAGGGGAAATTCGGATCCCTCCAACTTATGCCTGATAGTGTCCATAATTTGACTAATGATTCTTTGCTCACTTTGATGAATACGACCATGTTTTCGAGAGTTCCTCTCCATCCATAAATAATAGATGGTAGCTCCCAAAGCAATCCTCCTGATAATAGAAATGAGCGAAGTCCCTTTGAGAGTACCACACAGCCTCGGCCATAGAGTCTCCCAAGCAGAGGGAAACTGCAAAAGATCACACCTACAAGCAATAGCAGACCAAACCCGACTGGAGAAAGAGCAGGCAAAGAAAAGATGATTGTGATCTTCCACATCTTCAAGACAAAAGAAACACTTCATGTTACTAATCAACCCAAAGGATAAGAGCCGGTCTTGTGAAGGGAGCCGTCCTCTGATAGCAAGCCATAGGATGAAAGAGTGCCTAGGAACATGATGCTTGAACCAAACCAAATGGGCCCAAGAAACCCGACGCGAAGGAGATCGTAAGACATTCCAAGCTTTTTTGACTGTGAAACATTAGAGCCATCCCACATCACTCTGTCACTATGAGAACAGTTGGGCAAATCAAGAGATCTTGAATCTTCTTTTAGAGTAATAAGCTCAGCTGAATTAGCAGGAGGCCACAACCATTGGCCAGAAGAAATAATGTCACTAACCTTTGCATCAACATTGAGACCCGAGTCAACAATAACTCTAGCGTATGGGGATGTGCAGATAGGGCCTTGAGGTCTCCAGTCATCAAACCACAGTGAAGTGCTGTCACCGTTCCCAACCTTTACTGAGATGAAAGGCTTGACTCTATCTCTGATTTTCAGAAGCCTTCTCCAAGTCCAAGAGCAGTTCCAAGGGACTTTTGCAACCCAGAAATGCTCCTTATGCAGCAGATTCAACTTAACCCAAGCAGCCCATAAGGAGGAAGAGCAAGGGTTACATAACAGCCATATATAGCGAGTCATGGAGGCAACATTCCAGTCTTTAATCTTCTTGATTCCCAACCCACCTTCCGCCTTTGGAGTAGAGATATCTGCCCATGCAACTCTAGCTCCACTACTCTTCAGGGACACCCCGCTCCATAGAAAAGCCGAGAGGATGCTTTCAATAGCTTTAGTGACTTTGGCTGGAAGAATGAAATGGGCGCACCAAAAGGATTGAATACTGAATAGAACAGATTGGATTAGCTGGACTCTACCAGCATAAGAGAGGAAGCGGTTTGTCCAGACTTTAATCCTCCCCAAGATTCGATCAACTAGAGCTTGGCAATCATTGGCACAGAGTTTGGTTGAGATGAGCGGGACCCCTAAATATCTTATGGGAAATGAACCAAGAGGAAATCCCAGATAATTCAAAATCTCTTGTTGCATAGGGTCTTTAACTCCTGATAGAAAAATAGAGCATTTGGCAGCATTAGGGGTAAGACCCGAGAGAGAGGAAAAGGTGTCGAGAGCATCCTTCACAACCATAATAGAGGGAAGATCACCATGGCAAAAGATCATCAAATCATCAGCAAAACAAAGATGAGAAATCTTAGATTTCCTACATCTCCAGTGATATGTAAAAGAAGGACACTCTAGTATTTTGGAGGTCAAGATCCGAGAGAAGATATCCATGCAGATCACAAATAGGTAAGGCGAGATAGGGTCACCTTGACGGATGCCTTTTTTTCCTTCAAAAAACCCGTTGAGCTCACCATTGATGGCCACAGAGAATTTAGCTGAAGAGACGCAGCTTCTGATCCAACCAATGAAAATGGAAGGGAAGCCAAGAAGCTTCAAAGAATCCCAAAGAAAGTCCCATCTAACTGAGTCGAAAGCTTTCCTTAGATCAATCTTGAGGGCACATTTAGGGGATGATGAGTGTAGATGATATCCACGAACAAGCTCTTGAGCCATCAAGATGTTATCGCCAATATGCCTACCATGGACGAAAGCGGCTTGAGCTTCATTGACAAAAGATGGGAGAACCTCCTTCAATCGATTGGCAATCAGCTTAGTAATGCATTTATAAATGGTGTTGCAGCAGGAAATCGGCCTATAGTCCTTCAGATTAGAGGCATTTGGGATCTTGGGTATAAGAACAATAATGGTGCAGTTAACTTCCTTTAGAAGCAATCCATTAGCAAAGAAGTCCAGGATAGCAGAAGTCACCTCATCACCTACAATGTGCCACGTCTTCTGAAAGAAGAAAGCATTAAAACCATCCGGCCCGGGAGACTTGTTTGGGTGAAGGCTGAAAATAACTTTCCTGATATCATCTTTTGAGAAAGGAGAACCCAAATTCCTTATTTGATTAGAGCAAAGGACATGGTTCACAAAAGGCTTGAGTGAGTCAATACCTTTATAGGCAATAGAGCACTCTGAGCCCAGCAGCCCCTTGTAAAACTCGACCACCTCATGGCTGATTTGCAGCTTGTCATGGATCCAAACTCCCGAATCATCTTGTATGCTCAATATCTTGTTAACATTGATCCTACTTTTGATGGAATTGAAGAAGAAAGAAGAGTTATGGTCCCCTTCCCGCAACCATTGAATTCTACTCTTCTGCCGAGCATAACATTCCCTGCCTTTGCAAGCTAAGCTAAGTTTCATGGCACAGACTCTCTCTTTATCAATAAGATCAGCCGCTTGATTACCCGTAGCTAATTCAGCTTGCAGAGCATTAAGCTCAGAACGAAAAGAGGCCAGGTCCCCATAACAGGCCTCATTCTTCCTTTTACACAGATTCCTTAAAGCAGATTTCATCAACTTCAGCTTCTTACACACTCTGAACATAGCATGCCCTTCCACCCTTGAGCTCCAGATCATCTCAACTAATGGTAAAAATTCCTCAAAGCCAGCCCAGTGATTAAAGAACTTGAAAGGAGTGATATAGCTATGCATGCAGGTCTCCATCTTCACCACTGCCGCTGAATGATCAGAGACACCATAAGGCATAAATTCAGCTGAAGAGTTGGGGAAGGAGTTGAGCCAACCTGCGTTAACCAGAACTCTATCTAACTTCCTGAGGATATGCCCAATGGTCCTGGAATTGTACCAGGTAAACTGACAACCACCATATCTAAGATCATCCACCCCAATTTCAAGCAGGGTATCATTAAACTCCTCCATGAACGAGGGCCAGCCAGAGCTTCCTCCCTTCCTCTCAGATCTATAACGAACAGCATTGAAATCACCCAAAATGATCCAAGGAAGCTGGGCCAAGGAGTTAGCCAGATCTTTTAGACTGCTCCATAAAATCCTTCGATTAGTTGCATCATTTGAGCCATAGATAAAAGAAGCCATGAATCTTCCACCCAAGCTACACAGGGAGAAGGAGATGTGGATGGCCTGATTTCCCTGATCCTGCAAGATAAATCTATCAGCAACAAGCTTCGATGGATCCCACCACACCCAAATTCTGCCAGAACCAGAGCCTTCATAGAAAGATAAGAACTTCCAGTCCTTTAGAAAAGACTTCTCGAAATAGGCTTTATTTGAAGGCCGAATCTTTGATTCAAGAATGGCAATACAAGATATTTTCTGAGACTTAATCAAATTGCGAACTTCAAACTGCTTAGAGGGGTCATTAAGGCCCCTAATATTCCAAGAGGCTAATATAATCATCAAGGAACTAGGAGGTTAACCCCGGGAGTTCCCAGAACCATTTTCCTTCTTCTTCCTCTGTTTGATCCTCTTGCCATGCTTTTTCTCAACTTCATCAATCAAATTGAGCCTCCTAACAATAAGAGGAGTGCACGAAGGAGACGAGGAAGGAGAAGAATCCTCACATCCAAAACTGGGGGGAGGAAAATCAGAGGAGGAACAGTCCCGAACAAGAGTAACAGAGGAATTTTCCAATGGCACTGTAGCTACTGTAGCAATTTGATTCGGATCGTCAAATTTCGGATCTACTGTAGCTACAGTAGCAGACGGATTGACAGCAGCAATTGGGTCTTCAAATTCGGATCTGCAATTGCACCCGTTACTGTAGCTACTGTAGCTACTGTAGCAATTTGATGCGGATCGTCAAATTTCGGATCTACTGTAGCTACAGTAACAGACGGATTGACAGCAGCAATTGGGTCTTCAAATTTCGGATCTGCAATTGCACCCGTTACTGTAGCTACTGTAGCTACTGTAGCAATTTGATGCGGATCGTCAAATTTCGGATCTTCAGCAGCTCTCTGAAACATAGGACTCTTCTCCCTCCGCTCAGCAGGGTCCTCAATTTGCTCACTAAGAACAGCATACGGAAGAGATGGGGAGCTTGTGCACTTACCTGCCGCATCTTGCCCAATAGAGACCTCAGCAAGAATAGGAGAATGAGAGATAGCATCACCATTCAACACGACTGTAGCATCGGCAATGTCTTGGAGGAGAGCAAATGAATTTGACACCATGCATCCTCCGGAAACAGAGGATCCAGCTGCCGGCTTTGGAATGATCGGGCCGCGTCTGACCTTAGGATCCTGGTTGTTGCCAGTGTGGATGACAGGTGGAGATGGAGATACAAGAAGATTGTTACCTTCCGAACCGGGCTTTGATCCGAGCATTGGAGCATCAGCAGAGAACCCAGCAGACGCTTCAGAAGATTTAGGAACCCAGGTTTGGCGAACAATTTTCTTGCAATTTATAGGAAGATGGCCAAATACCTTGCAGACGGGGCACCGCTTAGGAACCCAGCTGTATTCAATGAGAACTTCTACTGATCTTCCATCCTCCAATAACAGGTCCAGAGAGTTAGGGAGAGGATCATCAATACCAATCTCCAAGCAGATTCTAGCATAAGAAAGACGCTTGAGGGAGGAAGTCATCTGGTCCGCATGAAGAGGGGACCCTACGATGCTGGCGTATGCCCCTTTTCTTGTACTTAACTCTCCTTTACTTATAAATTTCATACTTCACTTTTCAAAAAAAAAAAAAAAAAGAAAGAGCACGAGAGGCTAAAGCTGGGATAGATCTGGATGAGGGATCCAAGGAGGCCTTATCCTGATCTATACCACCCGAGACCTTTCCAGAAGCAGATGGAAGAGCCAGATTCAGGCGAGTCATGGACGATTCAGCAAGAGGAACTATGGACGAATTTGCCGTAGGAACAGAGGAGGACGCCATAAACGAATCAGCAGGAGAAATCGAAGGACGCCGAAAAACCATGGAGATCGCAGAGAGAAGCGATGAAACACGGAAGAGCGGGATCTTAGAGAGAGAAGCTCCCATCTTAGAGAGAGAAGCTCCCTAGGGATTGGAATGCTGCCTCAATGATTGGAATGCTGCCTTTTAGGGATTGGAATGCTGCCTCCCCTCTTGTTTACTGTGCCATAGCCATTTGGAGGATCATAATCATCTGTTTTTCAACTGCCCATATTCCACCCGGATTTGGACCTCAATTGCTCTATATGCGGCTTGGAGCACTACCCTTCTTCTTGGGAGCTTTGAGACATTGGCTCTCTAAAATCACCAAAGGATCATCTCTTCACTCCATTATCTGCAGATTGGTAGTGGGAGCCTCAGTCTACTTCATCTAGTATGAAAGGAATTCCCGCAAGCATGGGCAATTACTTATTAATGAAGAAGGGATTATTTCAAAGATAAAGGAGTCGGTCAGAATGAGTCTGGATGGAGCTCAGATCCCGGAAACGAATCTTAATCGCCAGCTGATTTATCGTTGGCACCTCCCTCTCCCTCATTAGATTATTGCTGATGATTTACCTTCGTAGCTCATCTTATGAGTTCTGTTGTTAGGTTCTGGATGTAATCCGGTCTGATTACTTTTGAGGTCTCTACCTCTTGCTGGATGTATTCCTCTCGTTTTCTTTTGAGGTCTGACTCTCTTTGAGGTCTCTACCTCTCCTCGGGCTTTGTCCCGATCTTTTGTACTTATTACAGCTAATCAATACAATTCTCCCCTTTTAACTTTCAAAAAAAAAAAAAAAAAAAAAGAATCTCAGGCATTGGCACAAGTTCGAGTTAGATCAACTAAGATCGGACCCAAATAAAATCTCATACGGAGCGTTGCTCCAAGATTGAAATTAGATCAAACTTAAATCAAACATGAGTCAAGTCCAACGTGGAGCATCTTCAAGATTGTGTTGGATCAAACTTAGATCAAACCTCAATTAAGTACAATCTCGAGCATTCCACCAATATTGATAGATCAAAGTTAGATCAAATTAATGCTTTTCGCCTCTAATTAATGCGGCCGAGTTTTCAAAAACATCTGCTACCTCTAGTTTTCAAAATCCATCGCGCCCGTCTCCAATTGCTGACGTCACTGTGGCTTCCCCTGTTCCTCTCCCGAAGGCTTCTTCTTCCCCTGTTCATGGGACTGCAGCGGGTCCTGTTTGTGCTCATTCTTCCTGGGCTTCACTTGTAAAGGATTGTCCTGCTGCTATGGAGCTTGCTTACTTAAAGCCGGCGATTTCGGATATTGAAGGCAATGTTAGGATTAAGCTCCCTGCTTCAGTGGCACGTAAGGGAGTTTCTATCTGGCAAAATACAATTGTGGGTTTTTTCCTGGACAAGCTGCCTTTCTCTTTGGTTCAAGCGTGTGCTCAGAGGCATTGGGGGAAGTCTGGGCTTACAGAGGTTCTGTGTAATGGAAATGGATTCTTCTTTTTCAAATTCTCTGATCCAGTTAGAGTTGCTGAAGCTTTGGAAGGGGGACCTTGGTATTTTGGAGGCAGACCAATCTTTCTAAAGCGTTGGTCTCCGTGTATGAATCTCTCAAAGGAGGGCTGTAATAAGGTTCCTGTTTGGGCTCACTTCTATAATGTTCCGTTGGAGTATTGGACGGAAGAAGGCCTCAGTTACATTGCCAGCATGGTTGGGAAGCCTCTGCATGCAGATAAGATGACATCCTCTCTTAGGCGTTTGAGCTACGCCCGTATATGCATTGAGATTGACATAGATGCTTCCCTCCCTAAGGCTTTTGATTTAGAATTGGAAGACGGCAGCATTTCTGGGATCAAAATTGAGTATAACTGGATTCCAAAGAGGTGCTCAGCGTGTAAGGAATTCGGCCATCCTCCTTCTCTCTGCAAGAAGAACAGTCATCGAGTATGGATTCCTAAATCCTCTCAACTTAATCCAAATTCTGCTTCAGATGGAGATTGTCAGATTGTGGGAAACCATCGTTCGAATGTTTCCTCTCCTCCCATGGCTCCGATTGCTCCTCCTTCTATGGCTCAGGTTGGACCTAAATCCATGGTTTCTCCAAGGATTTCTTCTCCAGCGCGTGATTTGTGCAGCTCCATCAACAGTTTTGCTGTTCTGCATTCGCTGGAAGATCGGGCCGTTCTTTTAGCTGACGATCCGATAGCGGCAGCTGAAGATCCGAAGGATCCAAGACTTCTCGATCCGGTTGGTACTGTAGTCGGGGATCCGTTTGTTGTTGAGGATCCGACTGGTGATGGAGCTGGTGACCCGTTTGATGCTGCTGCAGATCCGAGTGATAAGGAGATTGTGATCCGAAATTTGACGATCCGAATACTTTCACTGTTCCGAAATCCATTTCCTCTGTTTCCCCTGTCGGGGACTCCTCCCTCTCTGCATTGCCCCCCCCTCCATTGTTGGTACTGAGGTTTCGTCCCCATCCTCGTCTTCATCTACCACTCCTCTCTTGGCTAGGAGGCTCATTATGATTGATGAAGTTGAAGGCAAGCTAGGTAGGAAGAAGAAGGACAAGAAGAAGATTGGTTGCTCTGGTAATTCCAGAGGGAAGCTCTACAAGAATCCCAAATGATTAAGTTTGCTTCATGGAATATTCGGGGTCTAAATGATCCTACAAAGCAATCGGAGGTTCGTCACTTAGTCCATTCTCAAGTCTTTCTTGTATAGCTCTCCTAGAAACTAAGATTAAGCTTTCAATAAAGATAAGATTCAAATGAGTTTGATCAACGGCTGGCAATGTGAAAACTTTTATGAGGGATCTGGATCCGGTAGGATCTGGATTTGGTGGGATCCAAACATTCTTCAGGCTGTTGTGTCTCCAAACTTGACCAGGTTATCCATCTTTCTTTCACTATTCTAAGTTCTGGAATTAAAATTGCTGCCTCCTTTGTCTATGGTTTTAATGATGTCATTGCTAGAAGACATCTTTGGACTAATTTGAAGAAGCAAGCAGTTTCCTTTTCCCAACTGCCATGGATTGCTATGGGGGACTTTAATGCCATTAGATTTCGTCATGAAAGGAAAGGAGGCAGTCTGGAGTGGCCTTGCTACATGGATGAGTTAAACGATACTCTTGTTGAAGCTGGGCTGGATGATCTACGGTTTGGGGGCCTCTTCACCTGGCACAATTCCAGACAGACTGGGCACATTCTTAGGAAATTGGATAGAGCATTGTTAATTCTCTGTGGCATCAATCCTTTGCTCAATCTATGCTGAATTCCTCTTCCATTCGGGCTATCTGATCACTCTCCGTGGTGGTGAATCTTGGGACTAGTTCCTCTTTCAAATGTCCTTTCAAATTTTCAATTTCTGGACGGAATTTGATGAATTCAATCCGTTAATTGAAAAGATCTGGAGCACCCCTGTTGTTGGCCATTCTATGTTCAGAGTTTACAAAAAGCTTAAACTTGTTAAAATGGCATTGAAAGAACTGAGCAGGAGAAAGAATGCGATCATTAATGTGAACTTACCTCTCTTCGTTCTGAGCTAGATGGTTTCCAGTCTTCTATTGCTGCTGGGCATCACGGCATGGACGTTCTTGAGAAGGAAAAGGACTGTGCTAAGAGGCTGTATATGGCATTAAATGGGAAAGAGAGCTATGCCAGGCAGAGAAGCAGAATTCAATGGCTGAAAGAAGGAGATCAATGTACCTCCTTTTTTTCAACTCTATTAAAGGGAGAAACAATCTTAACAAGATTCTCTGCATCCAGAATGAAAATGGAGATTGGATTCGGGAGAAGATCAGATTGCTCAGGAGGTGGTTGGATTCTACACTCATCTTCTTGGCGAAATGTGGTACCAATTATGATGGCAGGGATGTTCTTTCTAAGTATGTGGATTGCGCCCTCTCATGATCAAAGAAGGTTTTTAACCACTGCTTTCACTGATGATGAAATTAAAGCTATTTTGACTTCACCCTAACAAAGCTCCAGGCCCTGATGGATTCAATGCTTTTTCTTCCATAAGACCTGGCATTGTTGGAGCTGATATCACTGCGGCCATCAAGGATTTCTTCTAATGGTTGCTTCTCAAGGAGGTTAATTGCACAACTATTGCTCTCATTCCTAAGGTCCCAATGCCTCAAAATTGAAGGACTTCAGACCTATATCTTGCTGCAATACAGTGTACAAATGCATCTCCAAACTCTTTCCAGCCGTCTGAAGCAAATTCCTCCCTCATTTATTAATGAAGCTCAATCTGCTTTTGTGCATGGAAGGCATATTGGTGATAACATCCTATTGGCTCAGGAGCTGGTTCGTGGTTATCATCTCTTCATCCCACCCCTAAATGTGCTCTAAAGATTGATCTTATGAAGGCTTTTGATTCGGTTCGTGGGATTTCCTTTGGGATTCTCTGCCTTCTTGGATTTCCTCCTATTTCATTGGATGGATCAGGACTTGTGTCTCCACTGCAAGGTATTCAGTGGCTATTAATGGGGAACTTCAATGGTTTCTTTAAGGGAAGAAAGGTCTCGCCAAGGTGATCCTATTCTCCTTATCTTTTGTTATTTGCATGGATGTCTTCTCTAGGATTCTTGATCGAAAATCATGCCTCCCCTCTTTCAAATATCATTGGAGATGCCGGAAATCCAAGTTTCACACTATGTTTTGCGATGATTGATGGTTTTTTGCCGTGGGATTTGAACTCTATAAATGTGGTTAAGGATGCTCTTGACACTTCTCTCTCTCCGGCCTTTCCCAAATAATTCCAAAAGCTCCCTTTTATCGGGTGTCTCGGTTCATCTCCAGCGGATATTGTGATTTCATGGGTTACTCTCTTGGCTCTTTTCCAATTAGATATCTGGGTGTTCCTCTCATTCCACAAAACTTAAAGCTTCTGATTGCCATCTTTGGTTGATCGTATTTTAAGGAGGATCAAGTTTGGACCAATCGTTTCCTCTCCTATGCTGGCAGATTGCAACTCATCCAATCGGTTCTTCAGTATCCAGTCTTTTGGAGTGCTCATTTCATTCTTCCAGTTAAAATCATCAAAGATATTGAAAGTATTCTATCGGCTTTCTTATGGAACGGTGTTTCCTTGAACCGGCATGGTGCTAAAGTTTCTTGGTCTATATCTCTACTCCAAAGGAGGAAGGGGGTTTGGGAATAAAGAAGATCCGGGATTGGAATGCTGCTTCAATGGCTCGGCACATTTGGTCTCTATGCAACCCTTGCTCTAAATCCTTATGGGCTGCCTGGGTAAGCTGAATCTTCTGCATAAAGAACATTTCTGGGTGGCAAAGTCCTTGGATTGCTCTTGGACTTGGAGGAAAATTCTTAAGATTCGGGATAGAGTGAAGGATTTCATCTCTGTTAAAGTGGGGAATGGCGATAGCACCTCCCTTTGGTTTGATTCTTGGAGACCTCAAGGACCTATTTGCTCTTCTTCTCATGCTAGAGTTATCACCGATTCGGGTCTTTCCAAAGATGCTAAGGTTAGTGCCATCATTTCTGGAAATTGGAGGTGGCCGGCAGCGAATTCCCTTGAGCTGATCATCTTGAAATCTGAAACTGGTTCACTGCCTTTACCTGATTGCAGCTGTTCGGATAAGGTTTATGGGATGGTTCTACTGCGTTCTCTATTAAAGGGCTTGGAATATCCTCCGGATACCTTCCCAACGTGTTGATTGGGCTCATTTAGTCTGGTTCAAGCATCATGTTCCAAGGCATTCTTTCATTTTATGGCTTGCCATTAGAGGTAGGCTTTCGACCCAGGACCGTCTTATCATTTATGGTATTCTTTGTCAGCGGGCTTGCTATTTATGTCATCACAGTTTGGAGGACCACGATCATCTGTTTTTCAGCTGTCCTTTCTCTGCACGGATTTGGTCAACCATTGCTAGGAAATGTGGCTTAGTGCACTTCCCATTTTCTTGGGAAAGGCTGAGGCCGTGGCTTTGTAGAAATATCAAAGGAGCCTCTTTTCATTCTATTATTTGTAGGCTTGCCTTGGGTGCTGCTTTGTACTTCATATGGCTAGAAAGGAACTCCCGCAAGCATGGGCGCCTGCTGCAAAAGGAACAGAGTATTGTCTCTACGATTATGGACTTGGTCAGGCTGAAGTTGGAGGGTGCTACTTTTCCCAGAAATACTGCTAATCTCCAGTTGATTGATAGATGGCAGCTACCCTCCTCTCTTTTGAGTTAATCATTTCTGGTCTATGTAATCCTTTTGTTTGACTTGTTTGGTCTTTTATTTTGGCCTTAGGTCACTTCAACCTTTTGGTGGATGTTATCCCTTGATTGTATGTTTGCGGGCCTTATCCCGCTCCCTTGTACCTATATTTCTTTTTAATACAAATCACCTTTAACTTTCAAAAAAAACAAAGTTAGATCAAATTAGACTAAATTCGAATCAAGTACAATCTAGAGAGTTACTTTGAGATATTTTTCAACACTGGGTTGAACCTTCAAGTTATACCCAAATCAGATCCCATCTATGACAATTGCTCCGAGATTGGGTCGGATAAAATTTACATCAAACATGAATCAACTTCAATTTAGAGTGTTGATTCAAAATATGGTTAAATCAAATTAAATCAAACACAAATCAAGTTCAATCTAGAGAACTTATATAATATCGGGTTGGATAAAATTAAGATCAATCCTAAATAAAGTTAAATGTAGAGCTAATTTCTAAGATCGGGTTAGATGGAGCTAAGTTCAGACCCAAATAAAGTTCATTCTCGAGTGTTATACCAAGATTGGGTGAAATCAAACTAAAATCAAGTTCAATCAAAGCATTACTCCATGATTGGATTAGATCTAACCTACATCAAGCTAAATGAAGTTCAATCTGGAGCGTTGCTACAAGATCGGGCCAAATCAAGGCTAAATCAATTTGAATTTGGAATGTTGCTCTAAGTTCGGATTGGATCAAACTTAGATCAAACCTTCTGAGTCAAGTCCAATTGGAAGTGATGCTCCAAGATCGGGTCGAGCCAAACTTAGATCAAATTTCAAAATAAGTCCAATCTAAAGCATTGCAACAAGACCAGGTTAGATCAAATTAGATCCACATGAATCAAATCTAATTTGCAGCATTGCTCTAAGAAAAGGTTGGATCAAACCCAAACCAAGTCAAATCGAGAGCGTTGCTCGAGGATCGAGTTGGATCAAACTTATATCAAACCCAAATCAAGTCCAATCTGGATTCTATTATTGTTATATCGAACTCAATCAACTTTTGATCAAACCCCAATCAAGTTCAATTTAAAGCATTGCTCTAAGATAAGGGTGGATTAAACTTAAATCGGACCTGGAACAAATCAAATATGTAACATTGCTCTAAGATCGGGTTCAACTAAACTTTGATCAAATCAGAATTAAGTTCAATATGGAGCCTTGATCTTAGGTTGAGCTTGATCAAACCAAGATCAGGCACAAATCAAGTCCGATGTAGAGCATTCCTCAAAGATCGTATTGGATCAAACTTATATCAATCTCGAATTAAGTGAAATATGCTGCATTCCTCCAAGATTGATTTGGTTCAAACTCAAATCAAATATGAATCAAATGCAATTTAATGCATTGTTCCAAGATAGGGTCGGATCGAACTTAGGTCAAACCAAAATAAAGTTCGATATGGAGCATTTCTCTAAGGTCGGGTTGGATCAATCTTAGCTCTAAGATGAATCAAGTTCAATATGGAGTGATGCTGCATCATGATCAGGTTAGATCAAACACTAATCAAGTCTAATTTTGAGTGTTGCTCTAAGATTAAGCTCGATGAAGTTAAAGATAATACCCAAATCAAGTTTAATCGAGAGCATTGCACTAAGATTGGGTTTGATCAAACTTAGAATAAACCCAAATCAGATCAAATCTAAAGCGTTGCCTTAAAATCGGGTTCGATAAAACAACAAACCTAAATCAAGTCTTTTTAGAGTGCTGCTTCAAGATCGGGTTAGTTCAAACCAAGATGGAGCCCAAATTAAGTATAATATGAAGCATTGCTTCGATATCAATTTAGATCAAACTCTGATCGAACCTGAATCAAGTTAAATTAGGAGCATCGTTCGAAGATCAAGTTAGGTCAAACCCGAATCGAGTTCAATTTAGAGTGTTACTCCATGATTAGTTCAGATCAAATAAGATCAAGCCCGAATCAATTTCAATCTAAAACATTTTAATATGATCGGCCTAGATCAAACTTTGATCTCTTTTCATTTGATCAAACCTGAATCAAGTCCAATCTTGAGCAATGCTCCACAAGATTAGTTTGAATGAAACGAAGATCAAACTTGAATTTAGTTCAATATGCTGCATTTGTTTAAAAATTGGGTTAGATCAAACCAATGTCAATTCTGAATCAAGTCGAATCTCGGGCATTGGCACAAGTTCGGGTTAGATCAAACTAAGATCGGACCCAAATAAAATCTCATACGGAGCGTTGCTCCAAGATTGAAATTAGATCAAACTTAAATCAAACATGAGTCAAGTCCAACGTGGAGCATCGTTTCAAGATTGTGTTGGATCAAACTTAGATCAAACCTCAATTAAGTACAATCTCGAGCATTCCTCCAATATTGATAGATCAAAGTTAGATCAAATTAGACCAAATTCGAATCAAGTACAATTTACTTAGAGATATTTTTCAACACTGGGTTGAACCAAGTTCAAGTTAAACCCAAATCAGATCCCATCTAGACAATTGCTCCGAGATTGGGTCGGATAAAATTTACATCAAACATGAATCAACTTCAATTTAGAGTGTTGAATCAAGATATGGTTAAATCAAATTAAATCAAACACAAATCAAGTTCAATCTAGAGCACTTATATAATATCGGGTTGGATAAAATTAAGATCAATCCTAAATAAAGTTAAATATAGAGCATTATTCTAAGATCGGGTTAGATGGAGCAAAGTTCAGACCCAAATAAAGTTCATTCTCGAGCGTTACACCAAGATTGGGTGAAATCAAACTAAAATCAAGTTCAATCGAAGCATTACTCCATGATTGGATTAGATCTAACCTACATCAAGCTAAATGAAGTTCAATCTGGAGCGTTGCTACAAGATCGGGCCAAATCAAGGCTAAATCAATTTGAATTTGGAATGTTGCTCTAAGTTCGGATTGGATCAAACTTAGATCAAACCTTCTGAGTCAAGTCCAATTGGAAGTGATGCTCCAAGATCGGGTCGAGCCAAACTTAGATCAAATTTCAAAATAAGTCCAATCTAAAGCATTGCAACAAGACCAGGTTAGATCAAATTAGATCCACATGAATCAAATCTAATTTGCAGCATTGCTCTAAGAAAAGGTTGGATCAAACCCAAACCAAGTCAAATCGAGAGCGTTGCTCGAGGATCGAGTTGGATCAAACTTATATCAAACCCAAATCAAGTCCAATCTGGATTCTATTATTGTTATATCGAACTCAATCAACTTTTGATCAAACCCCAATCAAGTTCAATTTAAAGCATTGCTCTAAGATCAGGGTGGATTAAACTTAAATCGGACCTGGAACAAATCAAATATGTAACATTGCTCTAAGATCGGGTTCAACTAAACTTTGATCAAATCGGAATTAAGTTCAATATGGAGCCTTGATCTTAGGTTGAGCTTGATCAAACCAAGATCAGGCACAAATCAAGTCCGATGTAGAGCATTCCTCAAAGATCGTATTGGATCAAACTTATATCAATCTCGAATTAAGTGAAATATGCTGCATTCCTCCAAGATTGATTTGGTTCAAACTCAAATCAAATATGAATCAAATGCAATTTAATGCATTGTTCCAAGATAGGGTCGGATCGAACTTAGGTCAAACCAAAATAAAGTTCGATATGGAGCATTTCTCTAAGGTCGGGTTGGATCAATCTTAGCTCTAAGATGAATCAAGTTCAATATGGAGTGATGCTGCATCATGATCAGGTTAGATCAAACACTAATCAAGTCTAATTTTGAGTGTTGCTCTAAGATTAAGGCTCGATGAAGTTAAAGATAATACCCAAATCAAGTTTAATCGAGAGCATTGCACTAAGATTGGGTTTGATCAAACTTAGAATAAACCAAATCAGATCAAATCTAAAGCGTTGCCCTAAAATCGGGTTCGATAAAACAACAAACCTAAATCAAGTCTTTTTTAGAGTGCTGCTTCAAGATCGGGTTAGTTCAAACCAAGATGGAGCCCAAATTAAGTATAATATGAAGCATTGCTTCGATATCAATTTAGATCAAACTCTGATCGAACCTGAATCAAGTTAAATTAGGAGCATCGTTCGAAGATCAAGTTAGGTCAAACCCGAATCGAGTTCAATTTAGAGTGTTACTCCATGATTAGTTCAGATCAAATAAGATCAAGCCCGAATCAATTTCAATCTAAAACATTTTAATATGATCGGCCTAGATCAAACTTTGATCTCTTTTCATTTGATCGAACCTGAATCAAGTGAATCCAATCTAGAGCAATGCTCCACAAGATTAGTTTGAATGAAACGAAGATCAAACTTGAATTTAGTTCAATATGCTGCATTTGTTTAAAAATTGGGTTAGATCAAACCAATGTCAATTCTGAATCAAGTCGAATCTCGGGCATTGGCACAAGTTCGGGTTAGATCAAACTAAGATCGGACCCAAATAAAATCTCATACGTAGCGTTGCTCCAAGATTGAAATTAGATCAAACTTAAATCAAACATGAGTCAAGTCCAACGTGGAGCATCGTTTCAAGATTGTGTTGGATCAAACTTAGATCAAACCTCAATTAAGTACAATCTCGAGCATTCCTCCAATATTGATAGATCAAAGTTAGATCAAATTAGACCAAATTCGAATCAAGTACAATCTAGAGAGTTACTTAGAGATATTTTTCAACACTGGGTTGAACCAAGTTCAAGTTAAACCCAAATCAGATCCCATCTAGACAATTGCTCCGAGATTGGGTCGGATAAAATTTACATCAAACATGAATCAACTTCAATTTAGAGTGTTGAATCAAGATATGGTAAATCAAATTAAATCAAACACAAATCAAGTTCAATCTAGAGCACTTATATAATATCGGGTTGGATAAAATTAAGATCAATCCTAAATAAAGTTAAATCATTATTCTAAGATCAAACCCAAATCAAGTCCAATCTGGATTCTATTGTTATATCGAATTCAATCAAACTTCGATCAAACCCCAATCAAGTTCAATTTAAAGCATTGCTCTAAGATCAAGGGTGGATTAAACTTAAATCAACCTGGAACAAATCAAATATGTAACATTGCTCTAAGATCGGGTTCAACTAAACTTTGATCAAATCGGAATTAAGTTCAATATGGAGCCTTGATCTTAGGTTGAGCTTGATCAAACCAAGATCAAAACACAAATCAAGTCCATGTAGAGCATTCCTCAAAGATCGTATTGGATCAAACTTATATCAATCTCGAATTAAGTGAAATATGCTGCATTCCTCCAAGATTGATTTGGTTCAAACTCAAATCAAATATGAATCAAATGCAATTTAATGCATTGTTCCAAGATAGGGTCGGATCGAACTTAGGTCAAACCCAAAATAAAGTTCGATATGGAGCATTTCTCTAAGGTCGGGTTGGATCAATCTTAGCTCTAAGATGAATCAAGTTCAATATGGAGTGATGCTGCATCATGATCAGGTTAGATCAAACACTAATAATCAAGTCTAATTTTGAGTGTTGCTCTAAGATTAGGCTCGATGAAGTTAAAGATAATACCCAAATCAAGTTTAATCGAGAGCATTGCACTAAGATTGGGTTTGATCAAACTTAGAATAAACCCAAATCAGATCAAATCTAAAGCGTTGCCCTAAAATCGGGTTCGATAAAACAACAAACCTAAATCAAGTCTTTTTTAGAGTGCTGCTTCAAGATCGGGTTAGTTCAAACCAAGATGGAGCCCAAATTAAGTATAATATGAAGCATTGCTTCGATATCAATTTAGATCAAACTCTGATCGAACCTGAATCAAGTTAAATTAGGAGCATCGTTCGAAGATCAAGTTAGGTCAAACCCGAATCGAGTTCAATTTAGAGTGTTACTCCATGATTAGTTCAGATCAAATAAGATCAAGCCCGAATCAATTTCAATCTAAAACATTATAATATGATCGGCCTAGATCAAACTTTGATCTCTTTTCATTTGATCGAACCTGAATCAAGTCCAATCTAGAGCAATGCTCCACAAGATTAGTTTGAATGAAACGAAGATCAAACTTGAATTTAGTTCAATATGCTGCATTTGTTTAAAAATTGGGTTAGATCAAACCAATGTCAATTCTGAATCAAGTCGAATCTCGGGCATTGGCCCAAGTTCGGGTTAGATCAAACTAAGATCGGACCTAAATAAAATCTCATAAGGAGCGTTGCTCCAAGATTGAAATTAGATCAAACTTAAATCAAACATGAGTCAAGTCCAACGTGGAGCATCGTTTCAAGATTGTGTTGATCAAACTTAGATCAAACCTCAATTAAGTACAATCTTGAGCATTCCTCCAATATTGATAGATCAAAGTTAGATCAAATTAGACCAAATTCGAATCAAGTACAATATAGAGAGTTACTTAGAGATATTTTTCAACACTAGGTTGAACCAAGCTCAAGTTAAACCCAAATCAGATCCCATCTAGACAATTGCAACGATCCGATGGTTACGATCGATCGAAGCCATGATCCTGATCGATCCGACGGTTGCGATCCATTCGATCAGCAACGATCCGACGGTTGCAACCCATCCGATCGGCAAAGATCCGACGATTGCGATCGATCCAAGCCATGATCCTGATCGGCGATGATCGATGAAACTGTTGCGATCAATCCTATCGGCGTCGATCTGACAGTTGCAATCGATCCAAGCCATGATCTCGATCGGCGATGATCGATCCGACGGTTGCGACCATTAGATTCCACGACGATCAGACGGTTGTGATCGATCCAAGCCTTGATCCCGATCAGCGATGATCGATCCGAAGGTTGTGATCCAACCCATCGGCACAATCCGATGGTTGCGATCAATCCAAGCCATGATCCCGATCGGCGATGATCGATCCGATGGTTGTGATCCATCCGATCGATGACGATCTGACGGTTGCGATCGATCCAAGCCATGATCCCGATCGGCGATGATCGATCCTATGGTTGTATCCATCCGATTGGTGAAGATTCGACGGTTGTGATCGATCCAAGCCATGATCCTGATCGGAAATGATCGATGAAACTATTGCGATCAATCCGATCGGTGTCGATCCGACGGTTGCAATCGATCCAAGCCATGATCTCGATCGGCGATGATCGATCGGACCGTTGCGATCCATCCGATCGGCTACGATCCGGTGGTTGCGATAGATCCAAGCCATGATCTCGATCGGCAATGATCGATCGGACAGTTGCGATCCATCCGATCGGCGATGATTGATGGTTGCGATCGATCCAAGCCATGATCCGATCGGCGATGATCGATCCGACGGTTGGGATCCATCCAATCGGTGAAGATCCGACTATTGCGATCGATCCAAGCCATGATCCCAATCGGCGATGATCGATTGAAACGTTGCGATCAATTCGATCGGCGATGATTCGACGGTTGCGATCGATACAAGCCATGAACCTGATCGGCGATGATCGATCCGACGATTGCGATCCATCCGATCAGTGATGATCCGATGGTTGCGATCGATCCAAGCCATGATCCCGATCGGCGATGATCTATCCGATGGTTGCAATCCATCCAAACGGCGACGATCCCATGGTTGTGATCGATCCAAGCCATGATTCCGATCGACGATGATCGATTCAACGATTGCGATCCATTCGATTGGCGAAGATCGATGGTTGCGATCGATCCAAGCAATAATCACAATCGGCAATGATCGATCAGACCGTTGCGATCAATCCGATCGGTGCGATCAATCCGATCGGCGACGATCCGACGATTGCGATCGATCCAAGCTATGATCCCGATCAGCGATAATCGATTCGACGGTTGCAATACATCCGATCGGCGATGATCCGATGGTTGTGATCGATCCAAGCCATGATCCCAATCGTCGATGATTGATCCGATGGTTGCGATCCATCCGATCGACGACGATCCGACGGTTGTGATCGATCCATGACTGATCTCGATCTGTGATGATCGATCAGGCTGTTGCAATCCTTCCGATCGGCAATGATCGATCCGATGGTTGTGATCCATCCGATCGACGATGATCCAACGGTTGCAATCGATCCAAGCTATGATCCCGATGGGCGATGATCGATCGGACCGTTGTGATCCATCCGATCGGCGACGATCTGATGGTTACGATTGATCGAAGCCATGATCCTGATCAATCCGACGGTTGCGATCCATCCGATCGGCGACGATCCGACGGTTGCGACCCATCCGATCGGCAAAGATCTGATGGTTGCGATCGATCCAAGCCATGATCCTGATCGGCGATGATCGATGAAACTGTTGCGATCAATCCTATCGACGTCAATCTGACAGTTGCAATCGATCCAAGCTATGATCTCGATCGGTGATGATCGATCCGATGGTTGCGATCCATCAGATTCCGCAACGATCAGACGATTGTGATCGATCCAAGCCATGATCCCGATCAGCGATGATCGATCCGAAGGTTGTGATCCAACCGATCGGCGATAATCCGATGGTTGCGATCAATCCAAGCCATGATCCCGATCGGCGATGGTCGATCCGATGGTTGCGATCCATCCGATCGATGACGATCTGACGGTTGCGATTGATCCAAGCCATGATCCCGATCGGCGATGATCGATCCTATGGTTGCGATCCATCCGATTGGCAAGATCCGATGGTTGCGATCGATCCAAGCCATGATCCTGATCGGCGATGATCAACGAAACTATTGCGATCAATCCGATTGGTGTCGATCCGACGGTTGCAATCGATCCAAGCATGATCTCGATCGGCGATGATCGATCGGACCGTTGCGATCCATCCGATCAGCTACGATTCGGCGATTGCGATAGATCCAATCCATGATCTCGATCGGCAATGATCGATCGGACGGTTGCGATCCATCCGATCGGCGACGATCCGACGGTTGCGATCGATCCAAGCCATGATCCCGATCGGCGATGATCGATCCGACAGTTGGGATCCATCCAATCGGTTAAGATCCGACTGTTGCGATCGATCCAAGCCATGATCCTAATCGACGATGATCAATTGGAACGTTGCATCAATTCGATCGGCGATGATTCGATGGTTGCGATCGATACAAGCCATGAACCTGATCGGCGATGATCGATCCGATGGTTGCAATCCATTCGATCAGCGACGATCCGATGGTTGCGATCGATCCAAGCCATGATCCCGATCGGCAATGATCTATCTGACGGTGCAATCCATCCAAACGGCGACGATCTCACGGTTGTGATCGATCCAAGCCATGATTCCGATCGGCGATGATCGATCCGACGGTTGCGATCCATTCGATTGGCGAAGATCCGATGGTTGCGATCGATCCAAGCAATGATCACAATCGGCAATGATCAATCAGACCATTGCGATCAATCCGATCGGCGATGATCCGACGGTTGCGATCGATCCAAGCTGTGATCCCGATCAGCGATAATCGATCCGACGGTTGCAATACATCCGATTAGCAACGATCCGATGGTTGTGATCGATCCAAGCCATGATCCTGATCGTCGATGATCGATCCGACGATTGCGATCCGTCCGATCGGCGATGATCCAACGGTTGCGATCGATCCAAGCCATAATACCGATCGGCGATGATCGATCCGATGATCACGATCCATACGATTGGCAACGATTCGATACCCGAACCATCTCCTTCATAAAAGTTAATGCAGTGCCAGTTCTTAAACAAAGTCTTTTGAAGCTTCTCTTTATTATGGGGTTTAATTCTAGTCTCGAGAAGAGCTATACAAGAGATTTTTGAGAGTGTACAAGATGGCGGACCTCCGAGTGCTTTGTGGAATCGTTGAGGCCCCGGATGTTCCAAGAAGCTAGCTTAATCATTTGGAGGACTTTGAAGACTTCCCTCTGGAATTGCCCAAGCTTCCAATCTTCTCTTGTCCTTCTTCCTTCTTCCCAGTTTCATCTCCACTTCATCAATCATATTCAGCTTCCGAGCGAGGAGAGGAGTACTGGATGGGGACGAGGAAGGGGAAGAGATCAAACTGACGACGGGACAAGAGTTCCCAGGAACAGAGCTTTCCTTCAACTTCATCAATCATAATAGCCTCCTAGCCAATAGAGGAGTGCTAGATGGAGACGAGGAGGGACGAGGCCTCACAAGGTGGCAATGCAGAAAGGAAAGAGTCCCGAACAGAGGAAACAGGGGAACTGGCTTTCGGAACATTTAATACTGTAGCTACTGTAGCAAATGTAATCGGATCGTCAAATAACGGGTTGGAAAATACTGTAGCTACTGTAGCTACTGTAGCAAATGTAATCGGATCGTCAAATAACGGGTCGGAAACTACTGTAGCTACTGTAGCTACTGTAGCAAGTGTAATCGGATCGTCAAATAACGGGTCATAAAATACTGTAGCATATTCATATGAATTGGTAGAGGAGATCAATCCGTTAACAGCAAGAGAAATGGCCAATGAACGATGAGATTGCTGAACATTTGATTGAGGGAGGAGCTTAACCGAACCTTCCTTTCCATGCCAAGTAGGAAGGGAATCAAGTTGAAACCAGATCACATCTTCAAAACAGATAGCACCAGAAACCTCCATGGAACAAGCACCTAAAATCCGTAGCTTTGATGCAATCTTTAACTTTGATTCAAAAGGAGCTATGCAAGTGGGATATTGAGAAGAGACTAATAAGTAAACTTTCGTATCTTTTGCAAGATCAATACGCCCCCGACTGAACCAAGAAGATAGATTAAGCATTAGGAATGTAGGAGGAGTTACCCCTGGAGTGGCTAGAGCTCCCAGACCTTGTTTTCCCTTCTTCTTCTTGCCCTGTTTTCTATCACTTCGTCAACCATGATGAGTTCCTTGCAAGCAACGGTGTGCATGAGGGGGATGAAAGAGGAGAAGTGTCCTCGCAGCCAATAGTGGAGGAGACCTCCAAAGAGCATGAGGAGCCTACCGCATTAGGTGCAGCAGAGATCCCCATCTGATCTTTTGATTCCAAAGAGAGATCAGCAGGATCCGATGAAACCACATTTGGAGCACAATCAGAATAAGAGGTTGATCTCTTAAGAGACGGCAAGGCCGCATGACTCAATGGATCAACCTTAGGAGCAAAATCGGAACCCTCAGGACAGCGAAGGAGACCAGATCGATTCCCAACAGGAGAAGCAGAGGAAATGGCGATCGGAATAACAAAGGCATTCGGATCGTCAGATGCAAACGGATCACCAGCTCCTGTACCACTCGGGTCGATAGCGGCTGCAATCTGGTCGACAACGGCTGCTATCGGATCGTCTGCCGCATGGTTAGAATTCTCAGCCTGAGACATAGAAACAGAGACGTGCTTAGCCTTGGACGAGAGTGGAGGATTGCCCGGCTTTGCTTTACGGTTAGAATCACAGTCTTCCATTCCCCATCACGTAGCGGAGACGCAATTGGATGAGCAGGTTTAGGAATCCAAACCTGATGACCAGCTTTCTTGCAATTAGAAGATAGGTGCCCGAACACCTTACAAATAGAGCACCTCTTTGGGATCCAGTTGTAAGCAATTTGGATTCCAGCAACACTCCCATCCTCCAATTCGATATCGAAAGCGTCCGGGAGAGAGTCGTTTATATCAATCTCAATACAATTCTGGCATAGCTTAGTCTCCTTAGCGAGGTTGTCAATTTGTCAGCATGCAGTGGCTTCCCGACCATGCTTGCAATGTAACTAAGGCCGTCTTCAGTCCAAAACTCCAGAGGGACGTTGTAGAAGTGAGCCCAGATCGGGACTTTCCTGCAGCCCTCCTTTGAAAGATTCATGCATGAGGACCATCTCTTTAAGAGATGGGTCTCCCCCCAAAGTGCCAAGGACCGCCCTCCAGAGCTTTATCAAGGCTACCCGAGTCAGGGAAATTGAAGAAAAAGAAACCGTTGTCGTTACTTAGAACATTTAGCAACCCGAACTTGCCCCAGTGCTTCATAGCGGACGCTTGAACCAGAGAGAAAGGGAGTTTGTCCAAGAAAAACCCCACCATGGTGTTCTTCCAGATAGAAGTCCCTTGCAGTGCCACGGAAGAGGGAAGTTTAATAGTAACTTTGCCCTCAGTCGTAATAATCTCCGGTTTGATGAATTTGAGCTGCATAGAAGATGGAGACTCTTTAAGAAGAGATGCCCAGTCGGGCGGATGCTTGCCCTTTGCCTTATTTAGATCACAGGAGACGCCATGAGGAACAGAGGAATTTGGAGAAAGCAGCGGCGGGGTTGAACAGCCGGACGGAGGCTTGCTTACATGATCAACAGCTGCGCTGGGAGGGGTAGAGATGGCTTTCAATCGTTCCACGTCAGCAGTACATGCAGATTTATTTGAAGGAGCCAAGAGCGGCGGGAAATTTGATGAAGAGATTTGAATCCAGAAGAAGCCGGCAAAAGTCCTGAGTCGGGTACCAAGGAGGCGTCATCCGTAGAACAGGAACCAACGGGTAATCCAGTGGTAATGCCACGGACCGGGTAATCGGGAGTGGACGCCAGCTTCTGAGAGCTCCGTGGAAGACGAAGGCAGATGTTGGACAACGGATCATGCCCCAGGCCAATCTGAAGTCTGGAGGAACAAGTAGGAGCAGACGGAGATGCCGCAGCTACTCCAGCCTGTGATATACCATCGTTAAGGTCCCCAGGTACAACAGGGGCATCAGGATCAACCTCGCCCCAAGTTTTCCCAGCCTCCGTCACATGACTAGAAACAGTCGGACTCAGGGCAGCAGAATTACGAGCCATACGTGAAGAAGATTTCGAGGTTGTAAAGGCCGTATGAGACGCAGACCGACCAGAACCTCCCGCCAAGCTTCCAGGAACAGAGCTTTGGGAAGAATCTAAGGATGGGATAGAGATGGATGAGGAATCCAAAGAGACCTTATCCAGAACTATACCACCTGAGCCATCCATAGGAGCATGGAGACAAGGAGGCTCATCACCACACACGGAATCATCCATAGAACCAGATCAACAAACAAGATTAATAAACAAGCTTAACAAACAGGATTGAGAGTCTTCCATAGGAGCAGCCAAGTAACCAGAATAACAAACACGATCGGAGGAACAGAGCAAGAGACTCTCTCTCTAGAACCCCAGAGCTTCTCTCTCTAGAACCCCAAGCTAACTTAGCTAGCTGAGTTCCCTCTTTAGTTAGCTATTTTTCTTCTGCTACAGTGCTGGCCGAATGATGTTAAATCGAGTTAGCTGGTTAGTTAACTTATCTCCTCTCCTAGCTAGCTGAATGCATTTGTTAGCTAACACTACTTTTCTCTTTGCCTTTAGCCTAGCCGAATGCATAGTAAATTTAGTTAACTGGTTAGCTAACTTTCCTCCTCTCTTAGCTAGCTGGATGTATACTTTAGTTTACTACTTTTTCTCTATTGTAGTGTTGGCCGAACCATGTTTGGATTTAGTTAACTAGAGAGCTAGCTGGGTGTCTTTCTAGCTAGCTAGAATATCTTGTTAGCTAACTATTTTTTCTTGGTGTAGGTATGGGCCAAACCATGGTTGAAGCTAGTCAACTGGAGAGCTAACTACTTTCTTTGCTTTATGAGCTAACTATTTTCCTTGGGAGCTAACTACTTTTTTTGCAGATACTTTTCCTGGCCGTATGGATCTATGAAAGAGCTAGCTACTCTTGGGCGTTCTCTTCCTCATGCCATGAAAATTCAAATTGAGTTAGCTAAAGAGCTAACTACTTTTTTCTTTATGGCTCTTCTCTTCCTCAAGCCGTATGGATTCAATATTTAGTTAGCTAAGGAGCTAACTACTTTAATGGGAGACCTCTCCTCAAGCCGTTTGCCTTTAGTTTTTAGCTAACTAAAACTTTCCTTTAGCTAGCTTATGAACGAAGCCTTCTCCTTCATAACAGAGAGACGTTTGGATCTAGTTAACTGAAGCAAAGCTTCAGCTAACAATGGACTGCAGACTCTATCCTTGACCATGTGGAATTCAAATTTGGCTAACTGAAATCAGGTTTCAGCTAGCTATTCTCAAGCCCGGCCAGTCACCCTCTTCATAGAGTTAGCTGGAAATTAATTCCAGCCAGCTACCTCTTCTTTTTTGCAAGCTTTGGACAAGCTCTCTCTCTTCTTAATTTTTATTTTCAGCTTAACTAATTTTTGATCTCTTGGATTATGGCAGAGATCTTCCTTCCTCAAATGGATTCAGTGCATTAAATGCTCGAGGAAAATAATTTCAACGGTTATATTTTCTTCCCATTTACTTTCCATTTATTTCAAATGAGTCTAGCGGATATCTTTGATATTGAAATGTTTTAAATAGTTGAGATTATAAGAATAACAAGATGAGAAAAGGGACGAAAGAAGGAAAAGAAATCGAAGAAAAAGAGCTTTTATTGCATATTTCTGAGTGATTTAAAAGCAAGTTCCTACGTATCAAAGTTGAGAAATCTTAAAGAGCATTTACTGCTCAAGTCGTCCAGATCCATTAAAGCCTTCAGCATTCAAAGCTTCGAAGATCTACTTTTATTGCTGAAGATTTACTACAAAAGTTGTAAAGTATTACTTTGAATATTTGCTCATTTTAGGAGCTGTTTATTCTTATCTATTCTAAACATTCTTGTAAAAAGGGTTAAGTTTAACCCTTGGTTATTGTTGGTTTCCCCTTGTGCCATGAAACAAGAGGACTAGCTGGGTAAGGTTAGGGGTTAGCTGCCTTGTGCCGTGAAAATAAAAGGACTAGCCGGGGAAGGCTAGGGGTTGTAATCATTGTGATACAATTGGAGTGAAATTTTCAAGGGTTTTTGGGGGAGTGGACGTAGGTGCTGAGTTTGGCACCGAACCACTATAAACCTTCTTGTGTTTTTGTATTGCTTGCATAATCTCTTTGATATTGTTCTGTGCACTACTATACCACTACCAATTAAATTTTAATTAGTGATAAAGCACATATCTATGTAAGTCCAATCTAGGCGTTGCTCTAAGATCGGGTTGTATCAAAATTAGATCAAACCCAAATTAGGTCCAATCTAGAGCTTTTCTCCAAGATTGGTTGGATCAAATTTAGATCAAACCAAAATCTCGTCAAATGTAGAGCACTACCACAAGATCGAGTTGGATCAAGCTTAGATCGAATACAAATCAAGTCCAATTTGGAGTATCGCTCTAAGATTGAATCAGTTCAACTCAAGATCGAGTCCAAATGAGTATAATATTGAGCGTTACTTCAAGATTGAGTTAAATCAAACAAAGATCGAACATGAATCAAGTTAAATCAAGAGTGTTGCTCCAAGATTGGGTTAGATCAAACCCAAATTAAATCTAAATTGAGTTCAATCTAGAGGGCCGCTCCATGATCATGTCACATCAAATAAGATCAAACCCCAAACCAATTTCAATCTAGAGCATTACTACTAGATCAGGTTAGATCAAACTTTGATCGAACCTGAATCAAGTCCAATCTAGAGCAATGCTCCAAGATTAGTTTGAATCAAACGAAGATCAAACTTGAATTAAGTTCAATGCTGCATTTGCTAAAAATTGGGTTAGATCAAACCAATGTCAATCCTGAATCAAGTCGAATATGGGGGGCATTGGCAAGTTCAGGTTAGATCAAACTAAGATCGGACCTAAATAAAATCTCATACGGAGTGTTGTTCCAAGATTGAATTAGATCAAACTTTTTTTTTTTTTTGAAAGTTAAAGTGTAAGATGTATTGCTAATGGAAAAGAGAAAGTAGGTACAAGATCACGGGGCGAACCCCAAAGGAAACAGAAAAAACTGGGGGATAACATTCCCGAAAATGATCTAAAGCCCCTGCCAAGAGGACACCATACAAAGGATACATCCGAAAAGTGGAACTAAATCAGTAGAAAACGAGGAAGTTATCGCAGAAGCGATGGAGAGAGTTGCCAGCATCTGATCAGGTGTAGATTAGCAGCGTTACCAGGAAAGTTGCGCCATCCAAGCTCTTTTTTTTTTTTTTTTTTTTTTTTTTTTGAAAGTTAAAAGAGTGATATGTATTAATGAGGAGATTTAAATACAAGGAACGGGACAGAGCCCAAGTAAAATAAAAGCTAGCAAGGGGAAAACAACCCCCAAACGGGTGAAAAGAACAGCCAATCGGAAATTACAAAGCATCCCGCTTAACTACAAGACAGGAAATCAAAGAAGCAAAGTATCGGGGAGATGCCAAATCTGAATCAAACGCAGATTTGCAGCATTAAGAGGGAAATTAGAGCCATCCAGAACATGCCTGTAGAGTCCATAATAAGACTATAATTCCTCTCTCATTATGAAGAAAACTCCCATGCTTCCGAGAGTTCCTTTCCATCCATAGAAAGTAAAGAGAAGCCCGATAGCAAGCCTCCTGATAATGGAGATGAGCGTAGCTCCACGGATAATGCAGCCTAGTCTCGGCCAGAGGGTCTCCCAAGAGGAGGGATAATGCATGAGATCACACATCGAGGCAATAGCAGTCCAAACCTGACGAGAGAAGGAGCAGGTAAAGAAGAGTGTGATTATGATCTTCCACTCCTCGTGACAAAAGTAACACTCCATATGACTGATAATTCCGAAAGATAGGAGGCGATCCTGAGAAGGAAGCCTGCCACGAATTGCCAGCCAAAGAATGAAGAGTGCCTCGGAACATGATGCTTGAACCAAACCAAATGGCCCAAGGAACACGAATTGAGGGGGTCCTTAGGACCCTCCAAGCTTTCTTGATTGTGAAAACAGATGACCCATCCCACAGGACTTTGTCATCATGAGAGCAATCGGGCAAGAGAAGAGAAGTAGACTCATCTTTCAGGCTGAGCAGCTCAGGAGAGTTGGCAGGAGGCCATCCAATGGCCAGAGGAGATAATGGCGCTTACCTTAGCGTCAACAGAGAGA
>UESW01002536.1:60094-157869 GCA_900491605.1 Calamus simplicifolius | reverse complement strand
CGCAAAATTGCGTCGCTAAATTTGCGTCGCTATTCGGTATTTTCTTGTAGTGTAATTAGTATTAGTCAATTATGTGATAAAGGTTTTAAAGTATTATTTGAAGCATCTATCTGCACTGTTTCTAATCCCATTGATAATAGCATTATTTTTACTGAAAATAGAAATGGCAATGTATACTTGATTGATTTAGACAATTTGTCTACTAGTAATCATTGCTTAGTTGCTAATAATGCTAATATGAATGAGATTGGTTGGTCATGGCATCGTGGACTAGGTCATACAAGCACACACCTAATTTCAAAATTAATTAGAATGGATTTAGTAAAAGGTCTCTCACAACTTCACTTTGAAAATAACAAAATTTGCGATGCATGTCAATTTGGAAAACAAACTAGAAACTCTTTCAAAACTAAAAATATTGTTTCCACTTCTAGGCCACTTGAACTACTTCACATGGATCTTTTTGGACCTACTAGAACCACTAGTCTAGGAGGAAAGAAATATGGACTTGTGATTGTAGATGATTACTCTAGATACACTTGGGTATTGTTTTTAGCTCATAAAGATGAGACCTTTCCACTATTTTTGAAATTCTTCAAGAAGGTCACAAATGAGAAAATAATACTATAGTGTCTCTTAGAAGTGATCATGGCACTGAATTTGAAAATCATTTATTTGAAAACTTTTGCATTGAAAATGGCATCCATCATAATTTTTCAGCACCTAGAACACCACAATAAAATGGAGTTGTAGAAAGAAAAAATAGAACTTTAGAAGACATGGCCCGTACCATGCTATGTGAAAGCAACTTACCAAAATACTTTTGGGCAGAAGCTATAAACACGGCATGTTACATTCTTAATAGAGCTTTAATTAGGCCAATCATTAAGAAAACTCCTTATGAACTATGGAACAATAGAAAACCAAACATAAGTTACTTTCATACATTTGGTTGTAAATGTTTCATTCATAATAATGGTAAAGATAATCTAGGAAAATTTGATGCAAAATCTGATGAAGGCATTTTCTTAGGATATTCAACATCTAGTAAAGCCTATAGAGTGTTTAACAAGAGAAACTTAATTGTAGAAGAATCTATTCATATAATTTTTGATGAATCTTTAGCATCGAGTTCAGGAAAAGACTGATGATGAGGAAGATACAAATATATTAGAAAGAGACATTGAAAAATTGAATATAAATATATCTTCAGATCATGAACAAGAAGTTAAAGATGATGATTCTCCTAGTGTTGATGTTGTTGATGCAAATCATAATGATGTAGATCTTCCTAGAGATTGGAGATATGCCTATGGTCATCCAAAAGAATTAATTATAGGTGATCAATCTCAAGGAGTAAGAACTAGATCATTAATGAGAAACATCAATAATCATCTTGCATTTATATCTCAAATTGAACCTAAAACTATTGAAGAGGCTGAAAAAGATAATAATTAGATGTTGGCTATGCAAGAAGAATTAAATCAATTTACTAGAAATAATGTCTAGACCCTTGTAGATAGACCTAAAGATCATTCAGTTATATGATCAAAATGGGTATTTAGAAATAAATTGGATGAAAATGGCATAGTAATTAGAAACAAATCTAGATTAGTCGCAAAAGGATATAATCAAGAAGAAGGAATTGATTTTGATGAAACTTTTGCACCAGTAGCTAGATTAGAAGCAATTAGATTATTACTCGCATTTGCATGTCATATGCATATCAATTTATTTTAAATGGATGTTAAAAGTGTATTTTTAAATGGATTTATAAATGAGGAAGTTTTTGTTGAACTACCTCCTGGTTTTGAAGATCATGAATTTCCAAATCATGTTTTTAAATTGCACAAAGCACTATATGGTTTGAAATAAGCACCTAGAGCTTGGTATGAAAGATTAAGTAAATTTCTGATTGAAAATGATTTTACAAGAGGAAATGTTGATAAAACACTATTTTTGAAAAGAAAAGACAAGGATTTATTAGTAATACAAATATATGTTGATGATATTGTATTCGGTGCTACTAACAATCTTTTGTGTCAAGAATTTGCTAAGTTAATGCATGGTGAATTCGAAATGAGCATGATGGAAGAACTCAACTTCTTCCTAGGACTTCAAATCAAGCAAAGCAAAGAGGGGATCTTCATCAATCAAGCAAAATACACAAAAGAACTTCTCAAGAAGTTTGGAATGAAGTCAATCAAACCACTTGGAACACCTATGAGTCCTTCATGTAAATTGGACAAAGATGAAGATGGTAAGAAAGTAGATCAAAAACATTATAGAGGTATGATCGGATCTCTGCTTTACTTAACAGCTAGTAGACCAGATATAATGTTTGCTGTTTGTTTATGTGCTAGATTTCAATCTGAACCTAAAGAATCTCACTTAATTGCTGTGAAAAGAATCTTAAGATATTTAAGTGGAACTAAAAATGTAGGTTTATGGTACTCTAGAGACTCAACATTAAACTTGATTGCATATTCTGATTCTGACTATGCTGGATGCAAACTAGATAGAAAAAGCACAAGTTGTGCATATCAATTTTTAGGAAGTAACTTAATCTCTTGGTTTAGCAAAAAGCAAATTTGGTTGCATTATCAACTGCTGAAGCAGAATATGTTGCAGCTGGAAGTTGCTGTGCTCAAATCCTATGGATTAAGAGACAACTTGAAGATTATGGCATAACACTTGATAAAACTCCTATCAGATGTGATAATACGAGTGCAATAAATTTAACAAAAAATCCAATTCAACATTCTAGAACAAAACATATTGAAATTAGATATCACTTTATAAGAGAACATGTAGCTAATAATGAAATTTGTCTTGATTATGTTAATACTGAAGAAACAATTAGCTGATATATTTACAAAACCTTTAAGTGAAGAGAGATTTTGTTATCTTAGAGGTGAATTAGGGATTTGTGACCCTTTGGAATGATTTTGAAACTCTAAGGAATGGCTATCTAGATTTCTATTAAATTCATGATATTCCTTTCATAATTTTAAGGACAAATTATCTAGTCATCTGAGCAATTTGTTCCTCATATTCCAAAGATTTTTTTTAAAATTTTATTGAACTATTTTGACAAGTTTCAGATGTTTGAATCTCAGTTATTTTTCTCTGAAACTGTTAGTGGAGTCGACACCTCAGTTTGAGGAGTCGACACCTCGTCTGTGTCGCTCTCGGTCCCTGACCTTGGAGCTGACACCCGTATAAGTGGAGCCGACTCCAGTTCGAGCGCTGACTGTGTTAGCGATTTGGAGTCGACACCCGACTTTGCGGGAGTCGACACCTGGGGGTCCTAAATCGAATTTATTAGGGCAGAGTCGGCACTTCGTCATTTCATTCATTTTCAAATCCTTAACCAAACTCTTCCAAAATTCTCTCAAAACCTTCCCAACTCAAATTCCACTCTATTCGAACTTTCCTAAGGATCTAAATGGCACCTAAGAGGAGAGGATCCGTACTTGGAGCTCCCGTGACGACTGAGAAACGTTTGGCAAGGCAACCCGTCTGCGAGCCGTCTCCGAGAGAGGATTCCACAACCCAATCGGACAGTCCAGGCCCTTCTTCTCCTTAGGTAGACACCTTAGCCGGGAGAGTGATTACCATGGGTAGAAAGGTCGATTTCTAGTTCTTTGAGTTCGAGGGTTTTTCAATTGGGAATCAAATCAAAGAGCTAGGATGGGATAAACTGTGCTCATTAGATGTTCCTACCTATCCGGCCCTTGTCAAGGAGTTCTACTTCAATTTGTCAAGAGGTGATGGTGGGATCGTAAGCTCTGTTAGAGGTAAAAGAATCCACCTCACTTTTCAGAAATTAGGAAATCTTCTAAGCATTCCAATCATCGATTAGCAGCAGATGTTCACAGTGAGAGGTCAGATGCTCTGTCAAGAATGTTAGGGAGAGAGGTAACAGAATTTGAAGAGGTTAGGGCTAACCAATTGCCCTTGGAGTTGAGGTTACTTCACAATATTTGCAGCAGAATTTTATTTCCTAAAACCGGACGATTTGAGTATGTCTCGCGAGCGAGACATAGTTGTGATGGATAGTGTATTGACTGGTCAACCCATAAACCTCGCCGCAATGATGATTTTCTATATGGCCGAAGCTGGAGGAAAAAGGAGATCTTCCTACCCTACGCATGATTTTGACTATGGTTTTTAGGAGCCAAGGAGTTGTGATTTTGGATAATGAGCCTTCCAAGAACCTCAGGCATACTGACTACTATAGTTTGGCTACAGTTCATCAGATGGGATTTGTGAAGATCAATGGACAATGGGAGAGGAAAGATAGTTTGGATATGAGAGCCACTGAATTGAGGTCTTCAACACCTTTTGAGGCTAGTCCGTCTGTGAGGGTTCCTTCTCCACAGCCTGACAGTCCTGCTCCTGCTCCTGCTCCAGTTCCGGTACCTCCATCTACTTCATCAGTCGGATTTTCAGATATTCAATTGGAGCAACTTAAAAGTCTACTTGCTGCTCAAAAGGATGAAATGAAGACTGAGTTTGACAGTCACTTTATGAATTTAAAAGAGACCCTTTATTCTTTAGATGATTGCATCAGTAAAATTGAGTCCACTCTTAGCTCTTCTGCTGAATCCTTAATGACTGATCTAAAGAACATATTTGAAAAACTTAAGGATATCTGTGGAGATTCTGAAACCTACTCAAGATGCAATGCTGAACTTCAAGATAAAATCATGACTGCTTGCTCTTTTGTTGATAGAAGATTGAAAGAATTTGTAGCAACTCAGAGTGATGGGATGGGAAAGATTTTAGAACGTTTACAAAGGATTATTAGAACTAATCTGTAATTATCATGTAATGAAGTACAAGTTTTTGATTCAATGTAGTTTGATGTTGAAATCTTAATGCAATGATGTATAGTTTGATGTTTGACAAAGTTCAGTTTCACTTTGTAATACCTGACTTTTTGATGTAATGAAATTATCTTTTGATCTATCAATGTTATCATTTTACTCTTCTTAATCTTTTTGTTGATTACAAAAAAGGAGGAGAAAGTTATGTCGTATATGCATTGATCAGTTATGCTTTGATTGGTATTTGATTATTTTGGATATACATAAACTTAAGTGAAAATTGATATAACTGAATTGTAGATATCAAACACTAAAATATAAAATGTAAAGCAAAAGGAAGAACAATTGTCAAATTGAACTTCATAGGGGGAGCTATCTTATTCAGGGGAGCTTACCTGTGAGGATCATATCTTTGAAAATTTTGATTTGAGAATCCTATGCATATACTCAATGTTTTTATAATCATCAAAAAGGGGGAGATTGTTGACCCAATTATTGATTTTGATGATTAATAAAGGAATTGAGTATATTCACTGTGTTACTAATAAATTTAACAAGTGTTTCAGGGCTTAAAAATATTGGTTAATCAAAAGGCATCAAGAAACGTGTTTTTGAATCAAGTGCCAAAGGTAAGTCTTAAAATTCAGAGCCTGGAGTCGACACCTAGAAAGTCTGGAGCCGACCCCATGGCCAATCAAATATCTTTCTGATTTTTGATACGGTCCGGAGCTGACACCCAGAGTTTCAGAGCTGACACCCAGAGTTTCGGAGTCGACACTTACAGTGTCTGGAGCCGACTCCAACACGGGGACATAATGCATGATTTTTGACTACTTTGGAGCCGACACTTACAGTCTCTTGGAGCCGACACACCTGAACACGCGAGCCGACACCTTACTTTTCTGGAGCCAAGTCCTCAACGAGCTCAGAACTTTCTATTTTTGGATACACGACTTGGAGCCGACATCTGAAAAGTTGGAGCCGACTCCAACTGTCAAAAATGAATTTTTGAATTGCCAGATCAGCTCAAACGGTAATATTTTCTTTACCTAACCCCTAACGGCTATATTTCATGTATGGAAAAACTTTCCAGGTACATTCCAACGGCTAGTTTCACACCTAAAAATGGATTAAATGGAATCTATAAAAAGGGGGAAGTGCGTTCGTTTGGAAAAATAGAAAAAGGGAGGAAAAACGGAAAAAATAGAGAAAACATATTGGAAAAATCTAAGAGGTCTTGAGCAAGAAATCAAGAGAAAAGAATCCATGCTCAAATTCTTCCACTCCAAAAAGCTCAAAGAGAAATCCAGGCGTTCAACTTGAAAAATCGAGGATTTTCCAAAAGCTCTGTTTTTGTGATTTCCAACTTCTCATCTGCAACATCTGTGAAGAATCGAAGTTGAGGCTTGATTCAACATCTCCAAAAGAGAAGAGGAAAAGAAGAAAAGCTCAAATCCAATCATCTTCAAATCAGGCTTTTCTAAACTTTTATTTACTTTGAATATTTGCTCATTTAAGGAGCTGTGTGTTATTGTAAACATTATTCTTTCTTATTTTTGCTAGTTCAATCAGGAAGATTGAATTAGTGGAGGTAGTATACTTCGGGGTAAGCTAGATTAGCTTGTGTTTGGGTTTTTATGCTGGTGAGCCCGGAAAACCAGCTGGGTTCGTTGTGATCCCGGGAAAAAATAAGTTTAGAGTTGTGATCTTGTAAAACAACTCGGCTGTAATCTAGTTGATTATAGTGTGGACCCAAGTGGAACTTGGGAGTGGACGTAGGTATTGGATACACCGAACCACTATAAAATTCTTGTATTTACCGTGCTTTAATTGTCTCTCTCTCTATCTCTTCATTTGTGATTGAAATTTATTATGCACTTGATTATTTCAAAGCCAATAGTTTTAAAAGGTTAAAATTTTTTAAGAACCCAATTCACCCCCCCTCTTGGGTTGCCATCTGGGCCAACACTCTAACTATTATTTCATGCGTATGAAGTACATACTATCTAGAGAGCAGTCGAAATGCATAAGAAGTCGTGTGAATTGAACGGCGAAACGTCAAAGGATGCGACCGTCGAACTCCACATGCGCTGGCGCATTTCACTAGCGCTTTTCTCCTTGTTTAATTGTATTTTTAAGAAGATTTCAGAGCTTCCATTCTGTAAGACATCTTCCTTTATAGTCTTATTTTAACGCATGAAAAGAGGAGTTTAGAAGGAAAAGAGAACTTTTGGCTTCCCCCATAATGCAATGATTCTTTGTTGAATAAAAAAAACGAGCGACTTGCATGGCTTACAAACTCTTCAAAATAATTCAACAAGGCAATTTCCGCTTATGGCAAATTCTCTGCTCTCAATTCAACTCATCTAAGTCTATTACAAGCTAATGGCTAATTCAAGATTCCGACGATTGTTGCTCATTGAAGGGATTAGGATGTAAAGTTTTACCACATAAAACATTCGCTTCTCAATTAAAACAGTGTACATCATTAGCTCCGCACTTAAATTGATCTTTTCTTTCATTTTACTATGCCATTTGGGATCAGCATGAATGGGAATCTGATTATTTCCCATGCTCATGTGCATCTGCGAGCTATTTTTACCATAGTCTCTATATCAAGGATAACTAATGACGTCATGCACGTAATCGATTATAATTAGCACAATATGATATTTCTAGTTATTAGTTACGCGTTAGCTTACTTTTATTCAGAGTCCTAGGTCTACCTCTCTAGCTACATAGCCCCACTACTTCTAATTTCATAGCCCAATTCCCAAAGGCCCCAAACTCAGGCCCAATAATATTCTAAAATCCTAATTTCTAACCTAGCGAGAAATCTGTTTGGTGCTCCTTGTTCCCGTTGGTGCTCCTTGTTCCTGTTTGGTGCTCCCGTTTAGAGACTCTACTCCACCGCAGGCGGCAGCCACCACCTACACTGCAGGAACGAACAACACCAGTACACCACCAGCCACTAGGTCCAGCACCACCGGTCCACCAATTGCATGCTCTGCAGACTGCAGTCAACTCCTCCTCCAAGTGCAACTATTTAATTTGGTAATTTCATATCATGAAATTACTATATTGCAAGGAATCTTGTCTGTCTTGAATGTACATATGCATGAGAAATTTGAAGATTATTGTACTGAGAGCCATGACAGCGGAGTGAATTTAAAAGCTTCTGCAATTGTGAACATGGTGATTTCCAATGTGTGTGTGACATCATGACTATTGACTATGACATTGCTTTTGATTATAAATGGGTGCTTCTTTGTTATTGCTCTGCAGAAATCTGTAATACATATATTGTGACTGTAATCTAATCACACACACATATTGTATTTAATGGCCTCTTTTTTGTTACTGCCTACTCAATTTATAGAATTTTATATTTTAATTTTATAATTATGGATGATACATGTAATAGGTTGCTTGGGTTTTTCATTGAAATGGCAAGTCAAGAAAAAAAAAGAAAGACACTTTTGTCATTCTTTAAACCAAGTGATGCTACATCAAGAGTGACAAGTGATACACCTTCATCACCATTGATTGCAAGCAAATCAAATACTAGCAATAATCCTCTTGGACCTCCTCAAAATTCTCAAAGCATTGGAATTGCTAGTGAGTCTCTTGAACGTGATCCAGGATTGCGTATGCCAATATGGAAGCATCTTCATAATGTCCGTGATGAAATCAGACGAGCTTATATAAAATTGGGACCATATCAACCCAAATTGCATAAGGATGAGTATCCGTCGTCTGCTTCCGGAAAACAACGTCGTCGATTTCAATCCTCTTGGTTTGAAGAATTTCCATGGTTAGAGTACTCTTTCTCTAAAGATGCTGCATTTTGTTTTCCATGTTTTCTTTTTGAAAAGAATTCATCTCCACAACATGCATTTACTGGAGACGGGTTTAGGAGTTGGAAAAGAGTTAAAGAAGGGGGGAATGTGCATTTTTGATACATGTTGGAGGCCCTACTTCTGTACACAATAATGCTGTGAGGGAAATTGATGATTTAATGGGTGTTAAACGACATATTGACAAAGTCATAAATGCTCAAACTTCAGAGGAGGTACGTAAGAACAGATTGCGCCTAACAGCAACGATTGAGAGTGTACGTTGGCTAAGCTTGCAAGCTTGTGCATTAAGAGGGCATGACGAATCACTAAACTCCAGTAATAGGGGTAATTTTATTGAGATGCTAAAACTCATAGGAAGATTGAATGTCAATATTGCAGACATTGTTTTGGAGAAAGCTCCAAAAAATGCAACATATACTTCACCAAAAATTCAGAAAGATATTTTGCACATTCTTGCTTCCAAAGTGCGGAGTAAAATTCGTGATGAGGTAGGAGATGCTAAGTTTTGCATTCTAGTTGATGAAGCAAAAGATGCATCAAATAAAGAACAGATGGCTATTGTGCTTCGATTTGTTAATATTCATGGTATGATATGTGAGCGTTTCTTTGACATTGTGAATGTTACAGATACATCAGCGTCAACACTTAAGCAAGAAATATCCGATGTTCTTACAAAATATAATTTGCACATTCAGAATATGCGAGGTCAGGGGTATGATGGTGCTAGTAACATGCGTGGTGCATTTAATGGTTTGCAGGCCTTGTTTCTTAGAGATTGTCCATATGCCTACTATGTGCATTGTTTTGCTCATCGATTGCAACTAGCACTAGTTGGGGCTGCTGAGAAAGAACATACAATTTGGCTTTTCTTTTCAAAGCTAACTATTATTGTCAATCTAGTTAGTGCTTCTTCTAAGCGTCATGCAGAGTTAAAAACTGCTCAAGCCATTGAGATTGCTCGTTCTGTGGCTAGTGGAGAACGTGAGACTGGTAGAGGAATTAATCAGATTGGCAACTTGCAGAGAGCTGGAACTACCAGGTGGAGCTCTCACTTTGATTCTATTTGCAGCTTAATTGATATGTATAGTGCAACAATTAATGTACTTGAAAGCATTATGGATGAAGGTTCTTCCAACTCTATACGTGGGGAAGCTGCAGGTTCTCTAATGGTGATGAAGTCTTTTGATTTCTTATTTATCTTGCACTTAATGCATAGGCTTATGGGAGTTACTGATTTGCTTTGTCGGGCTTTGCAACACAAATCAGTTGATATCTTAAATGCCATGGATCTAGTCTCGACTACAAAATCATTATTACAATCTTTGAGAGATGATGGCTTTGATATAATTCTTGAGCATGTTAGATCAGTTTGTAGACAATACGACATTGATGTGCCTGATATGAGTACTCATTAACAAGCATGTCGTTCTTCTCAGCAAAAAGATCCTATCTCAGTTCAACATCATTACCATAATGATGTATTTAATGCTTCAATTGATTTTCAGTTGGAAGAATTGAACACTAGATTCAATGATGATGCAGTTGAACTTTTAATATTAGGCTCTGCTTTGGATCCAAAAGACAACTTCAAATTGTTTAACATTGATCAAATTTGCAGTGTGGCTGCGAAATTTTACCCGAGTGATTTCACTGGACAAGACATGCACTTATTACGACTTCAGCTTGAACATTATAAGTTTGATGTGCTTCATCATGAAAAGTTTCGGAATTTGTCCACAATTTCTGAATTATGTCAACGACTAGTTGAGACAAACAAGTCACAACACTACAATATGATCGATCGGTTAATTCGTCTCCTGTTAACTCTACCTGTTTCTACAGCGACTACAGAGCGAGCATTTTCAGCTATGAAGCTAGTTAAAACTGTTATTCGTAATAAAATGGAAGAGGATTTTTTGAGAGATTCCATAATTATATACATTGAGAGAGAGCTTGCTGAAGTATTGACTCTGATGTGGTAATTGATGAATTTTATGTTCAAAAGAATCGTCGAGCACAACTTCAATAGTGTGAGTTCGCGTATTTTATAACTTTTCAGTATTATATATAATGAAATTTTCAATTGTGAATTATCTAGATGTCTTTATTTCTTGTCTTACTTCTCCACTTTATGGACAATGTGATTTGTCTACTTTGAATAGGTTTTGCATCAGTTTATTGGGAATAAAGAGGGTGGAGGCAAGGAATTGAAGCAAGAGTACTGAGAAGGAAATCATATGCATTTGTTTAGAAGATTTTATAATGGATCTCACATGTTGTTCTTCTTAATTTATAGTTAATTTTGATATGTTTTTAAGTTGATACTTTATACAATTATGTATACAATGAGTTTAAAGCATTTGTAATCTTGAAATTGGCTGATCAAACAGATTAATCTTGTTTTCATGAGTACTGATTGTTATAGATTATAGAGACTTGGTTGTGGAGTTATGAAATGAATATAGAAGTGTGTTTATTTTGTTTTATAGGTTTGAGTTCAATAAAATATAGGGGAGATGCTGTCCAATTTTTTTTTAGGGCACAACCTCGAACCCTGAGCTTCCATGATCATAAGAGTTAATTCTGTTTCTCCATGACAGCCCGGGCGAATCTAAAATCCTAGGTCCGCCCCTGCACCTCTCCTTCCATCTATATAACACAAGCTAGAAATCCAAGCCAATGGACATCAAACCAAGGAAGCCAAAGCCAAAAAAAAAAAAAAAAGAAAGAAAGAAAGCCAATCCAGGACTATTCAGAGATGGCCTTGGGAGCTCAAGCTTTGTAGACAACCACTCCGAGATGTGCTTGACGACTCCGGCAATGATTTTAGTCCCCAGCGAGGATAAAGATCGGCCGATCGACCCTTTGCTTTGGAGGGACGAGCAGAGGATGAAGGAAGAGTTGGTGGCTTGGGCAAAGGCTGTTGCCCGATCCATCGTGGTCCATTCAACGCTGAAATCCCAGCAACATGATTGTTGACAGTCAATAAGATTTTGGTTCTTAATGGAGATGTACCTTCAGCTCACTCTTTTTCCCTATTGTATGTCGTTTCAAACACCTGGTATCAGGATTTTTGGGGCATGATAGTGTTTTTTTTTAGGAAGGGCTTGGCTGTTAATTATCACTAGTTTTTTTTTTTTTTTTTTGAGGGGCAGTTTTCCTCTCTTTTTTTTTATATTCTCTACTTCTTGTTAAGTATTAATGAAAACTATGGAATTTGATTCTCCTACTGGCTAGGTTAAGTTATGGTTATATAAAATATTGTTTTGAATCTGAAGAGATCTTTTAGCATAGTTTGTTTTCCTCTTACTTAAGTCAGTCCTGTGTTTGATCTGCCTCTTCTCATGCTAGAATAAACTGAGCATCCTCCTCTATGATACTTGTCATGCCCCAGTTCCAAAATTCGAGCTAGAGTGACAACCCGTTGCATGCCAGGCATGCAAGGCGTCTCGAACTTCATCACATAAATCAATATAAAACAAAAATCCAAATTCATGATTTATTACAAACCATAATTTTTAGTCTTCCTTCAAATTTCAGGGATCCATCATCCATTACATAAAATTCATTCTGAACTCCTGACTGCACAACTTCTTTAATCCTTTGTAGATTGGAATCTTCTATCTGGGAGGACTTGATTCTGTCAACTAGGGTTGGCTGGAGTACAAGTGCTGCAACAAGCCCATCAGACTGCTGTACTCTCAGACCAACCTCCCACTTCTCCAGATCTCTCAATACGTGAGGCTGGGAAGTAATTATAGCCGCTAACTCAGAAGAGAATTTTCTGCTCAAAGCATCAGCCACTACATTGGCCTTCCTAGGATGATACTGTAGATTCAGGTCATAATCCTTCAATAGTTCCAACTACCTTCTCTGCCTTAAATTCAGCTCCTTCTGTGTGAAGATGTATTTTAGACTCTTATGATCTATATACATATCACACGATACTCCATATAGATAATGCCACCAAATCTTCAGAGCAAAAACCACAGCAGCCAATTCCAGATCATGAGTAGGATAATTCTGCTCATAAGGTTTTAGTTGTTTGGAGGCATAAGCTATCACTCTTTCATTCTGCATCAAAACACATCCCAATCCTTTCCGAGAGGCATCAGTGTATATAGTAAAACCTTCAGATCTGGTCGGAAGAACAAGAATGTGAGCTAATACCAGGCGCTACTTTAACTCCTGGAAACTTTTCTCACACTCTACTGTCCAGTCAAACTTCACTCACTTTTGGGTTAAGCGAGTTAGGGGTAGAGCAATGCGAGAGAAATTCTTCACAAATTTACAGTAATACCTGGCTAACCCCAAGAAGCTTCTGACTTCTGCCACATTGGAAGGTCGGCTCCAGCTAATGATAGCTTCAACATTTTTCGGGTTCACTGATACACCATCTTTAGAGATTATATGACCCAAGAAAGATACTTGGTCCAACCAAAACTCACACTTCTGCAGCTTGGCATAAAGCTTCTTCTCTCGAAGAATCTGCAACACAATCCTCAGGTGGTCCTCATGCTCCTTATGGCTCTTGGAATATATCAGAATATCATCAATAAAAACCACCACAAACTGATCCAGATATGGCTTAAAAATTCTGTTCATTAAGTCCATGAATGCTGCTGGGGCATTAGTCAACCCAAACGGCATCACCAAGAACTCATAGTGGCCATATCTAGTTCTGAATGCTGTCTTTGGCACATCCCCCTCTTTGATTTTGAGTTGATGGTACCCTAACCTGAGATCAATCTTTAAAAATTTTCGGGCTCCTTGGAGTTGATCAAACAAGTTGTCAATCCTCGGCAGAGGGTACTTATTCCACATTGTTACCTTATTGATTTCTTGGTAATCAATGCAAAGTCGAAGACTGCCATCCTTCTTCTTGACAAATAGAACTGGAGCACCCCAAGAAGAAACAATGGGTCTAATAAATCCCCGATCTAGGAGCTCCTACAACTAATCCTTCAGTTCCTTTAACTCAACCGGGGCCATGCGATAAGGGGCCTTGGATATAGGTCCAGTCCCAGGAACTAGATCAATGGAGAACTCGACTTCTCGGTCTGGGGGTAAATCAGACAATTCATCCGAAAGACGTCAAAGAATTCTCGAGCTATAAAAATATCCTCTAACTTGGTCTCTTCATGCTGAAGGTCCTTGACTATAGTAAGAAATCCTTAACCACCACTCATCAGATACTTTTCAGCCTGCATCGCTGATATAAACACTGAGGCTAGGTGTTTCTGACCACTAATAAAACTGAATTCAGGCTGACTTGGAGTTTTGAAGTTGACAATCTTCCTGAAGCAGTCTACTGAAGCATGATAGAAGGCCAACCAATCCATTCCAAGGATAATATCGAAAAACTTCAGTGGAAGGACAATGAGATCAGCATTCAACCTCCTATTCTCCAAGACAATTGGGCAAGATTTGCATACTGTGTCAACTTTCATAACATCTCCATTTGGAAGTGCAATATGCAACTCTTGCTCCAGAGGAATAGGTGTCAATGATGCATTCTTATCAAGATAGATGTTAGATATGAAAGAATGCGTGGCACCCAGGTCAATTAAAGTTTGAGCATAAGTAGTACCTACTTTAATCATTCCTAGACATAAGTGTAATTTGTTTTAACATTAAGGATTGAACCTAACTTTTAATTAACTATCAATGCATTGCACTAGATAAGAATGTAATACTAGATATAACATTAAAGGGTATACATGTCTCCACAGAATTAGAGGCGGCAGCGTTCTGCCGAGTGAGGTTGAAGACCCGTCCCTAGGTCCTCGGTGGCTGCTGCAGTTGCTGGCTCATCCCTTGACTTGAAGAAGGCTGCTGATCCTTCCGAAAGGGACAGTGGCAATCTTATGATTAGTTTTTCCATAGACAAAGTAGACACCAGTCAATCTGCGGCAAGGCTTTCCAGGGTGGGAGTTACCACAATGAATGCAATGAGTCTCCTTATTCTGTGGTTCAACTGGGGCCTATTGTGCACCTTTCTTCTTGGCCTGAGCAGAGGATTGGCCAGAAGTAGGCCCTTTTCTCTTCTTCCGCTACTCCCAATCCTTTTGAACAACATTCATAAACATTCATATCCCTCTCAATCACCAAGGCCTTATTCACCACCGCACTGTAAGTGAGAAGCTCAAATGCATTGACTGCTTGCCTCAGTCGGGGTCGCAGTCCCTCAGTGAATCTGGTGACCTTGGCCATTTCATTGGTCATAATATTTGGAGCAAAACGAGCCACCTAGTGAATTCAGCTTCATACTGAGCCACAGAAAGATCTTTTTGCTCCAATTTGATAAACTCTGATTCCATCTGTCTCTGTACACTCCTGAAAAAGTATTTGTCGAAGAATATCTCTCTAAATTCTCCCCAAGAAATAATATGTCCATCCCGACGCTGCTCCTCAACTAACCACCAATCATAAGCTTCTCCCTGGAGAAGGTAGGTGGCAAATCTGATCCGCTCCATCTCCTCACTACCATAAGCTATAAAAGCCTTCTCCATATCTCGCATCCACCACTCAGCATCAATAGGGTGGGTGGATCCAGAGAAAGGGGCAGGGGCAAACTTCTTGAAATCTGCAAAGCTGCGACCAACCCCTATCCAGGATTGAGATGGAGCAGACTGGGTCTATGGAGCGATAGAGTCAGGCTGAGTTTATGGAATAGGAGGGGCAGACTGAGTGGACAAAGCTTGCAGAATCTGATGCTGCATGTCCCGCATCGACTGTGCCATAACCGAAAGAACCTGAAGCATCTCGGTCTGGAGTCGCTGCTGATCAGTCCCAACTGAATTGGCAGGGGCAGCACCTCCGATGGCTTCCAAACCTCCCGATTGGCCAGCATTACCAACTTGGGAACCTTCATCATTTTGTTGACTTCTAGTGCGACGTGCCATTCCTATCTCCTGATAAATTAGTTGTAATCAATATCATGGTAAACTTTAAATGTCAGGCTTTCATAATATCTAAAATTTATAATTATCTCAATGTCATCTTAGTATTTTGCCTAAAGTGTCATCATGTATGTGTTCCTAATGTCGTAACCTGGCTCTGATACCACTAAAGCTGTCACACCCTAGTTCCAAAATTCGAGCTAGGATGACAACCCGCCGCATGCCAGGCATGCAAGGTGTCTCGAACTTCATCACATAAATCAATATAAAATAAAAATCTAAATTCATAATTTATTACAAACCATAATTATCAGTCTTGGGCTACCAGCCCTACACACAAGCAACACTGAACTATAGCAATATAATGGAACTAAATTTATTTAATAAAAGCTCAGTCTATCCTAAATATCCTTCTTCATTCCTAAGGCTCTAAAAACATTGAGAGAATTTTATGAGCTCACACTCAATAAGTAAGCCTAATACAATTTCAAATTACATTTATTATACTATCAGCATATTCATGTCATCAGATCAAAATAATTTGGAAGCTTAATTAAATAATAAATACTAGAATATGCGATGTAAACCAAACACTATTTATACTATCATTATTTTCCTTTATGTGTCCCACGGCCCTATGGCACTCATCTTGTGTATCTCTCTTAAATGTCTCCTAAGAGGAAGGGTCCTGGTACTAGTATATGCCATATCATAATCTGTCATATATAATCTGTCATATGAGGCGATACATAAATTTTTACTGTCATTATCATAATTGCATATTATCATCTCGATAGTAACAACATAATTTTGCAAGATTAACATAATTACATTTAACTGTAAGTTCATAATTTATAAATTAAATAATTTATAAAATTATAATACTTGGTTTACTTACCTCAGTATGCAAATTTCAATTGATAATACAACTATTTGGATACCTGGGTACCTACAGTATCATTTTACATTATTAAATTTTTAAAATCTGAATAATAAAACGATTCTTAAAACTCTACCCAGACCACTTCACGGGCCCGACTTTGGGCTCGAATATCTTTTAATATATTTATCCAAATGGGGATTTAAAAATATCCCAAGAAACTATATTCAATCATGATTCGGGCCATATATTTACTTTGTCATTCTCGGCCCACTACAAGGCCCAAAAAGTGGCTCAAAAATGACTCACAGATCAGCCCAACAAGGCCCAAATCAAGGCAGCCCAACACAAGATGTACAGGGTAAACTATACCCCAACCTCTTTGATTAATAACAATCCCAAGAAGAAGACAAGATGAATCTGTGCTGTAGCACTGCAAGAAATCTCACACCGATCTCTCCCTCACCTTGCCTCAGGTTACAAGATCACTTACCGTAACCCGTAGATGATCGCCCGTAAGAAGCTCTCAACGGCTCCAGCTCTGATCGTCTCTTCTCTTTCTCCTCCTTCTCGCCCAAGGTGGAGAAAAGAAGATGCTTTCAATTTGATGGCCGGTTGGATTGGATTCTCCTTGATTCCTCTCCATTCAATGCTCTTCCCGAAGACCTTTGCCCTCTTATTTATAGTGCAGCCGTTGCCTTATCCAAAGCTTTACCCGTCTTATCTTATCCTCATGCACCGCCTCCTTTAATGCACCACCCAAACTCTTGTAAATCTTATCCTTTGATGGGCGTTGGATAGGCTAATGAAGGACTCCTAGTTGCAGCTGGTTTGACGCCTGAAAACTTCATCTAAAAAGCTCCATCGAAAATTTTGGATAAAGGCCAACTTATCCATAACTAACTCCCCCAAAGATCTTATCCAAATCTTCTTGTTTGTTGCCTGTGGATCCCGGGGATTACAATACTGCTGCCAATAAACATCTTTTGATCTGCTAGTACTATGTTGTCTGGGACTGGACATAAAATTGGATCCATTAAAATTTATAAAATTTTTGATGCAGAGGGAGAGATCAATTATTAAAACAATATGGGGGCTTTCCAATATGAGAAAAATCAAGATATTTTAACAGCCAGATAATAGGGACGGAAGCTTGGAAACTGAAGTTCTTCCCGGCTATCGACTCCATATCCTCGGCCCTGTTATGGATGAGATTGCCCAACCTTCCGATGAAGTTCTGGAAGGAGGACATCTTCAGAGCTATCTCGGAGCCTGTGGGAATCTTTTGTGGAGCTGATGCTGCTACTCAATCGAAGAACAGGGGAGGCTACGCGAGGGTGGCTGTCCGTGTTGATCTTCGACGTCCTCTTCGGCCTAGGACCCGGGTCCAGGGGCTTCAGGAGCCGTTTTTACAGCAATATACTTTCGAATCATTGGAAGGAATATGCCCGAATTGTGGATCTTTGCAATTGGAAGGCTCATGCTCGCCGTTGGCCATGACTGATGAGGAGGAAGCAGCCAGAGGCCCTATTTTCGGGCCGTGGATAGTTGCAGTCCGGCAGCGGAGGTCTGTAGCAGCCCCTTTGCCGAAATCTCCACCGCTTGCCTCTTCTCCAAGCCCAGCCTCTCAATCGGTATCAGTGGAGCAGGGTCTGTCTGAGGGCTGGCAGCTTCCGGTGAAGATGGCATGCAGGCGTCTCCCTATGTCTTCGAATGTTGCCTTGGTCAGTCCAAAGCAGGGAGGGGAGAAGAACGTTGCTGGTATAGTGGCCGTGCCAGTTCAAATGGCATGTGCCGGTTTTAAGTTCTCAGTCATTGGGAAGCAGAAGCAGGTTCAGGGTGCAGTCTCTGATCCAATACTGACCCTATCTCTTAACCCATTTGCCTCTCTGGGATCGGCTTCCAATGAAGGGGGCCAGTTGGAAATTAGGGATGTGTGTCCGGGCCCCCTCAAGTAGGCCAGACTGGTCGATAGCTTGCCTCCTAGGTCGGTCTCTAAAGTGGAAAAGAGAAAAGGTAAAGGCAAGGGCTCTAACCCAATTACAGAGTGGATCTAATTCCTTCTTCAGCTAGACCGTCCCAGCCCTCCTGCTGCTAGGCCAATGGTCAGGAGGTGGTTATGGTCTACCCAGTTAGGGCCGCTGATCAGGGTAGTGAGGCATCCATTGGAGTTTTCATAGGTCAGGGATCAGCTTTCTTATCAACAGTTCATTCCCTTAGGTCTGTTGAAATTGAAATTGATCCAGATGCTCTACAGGCTTATCCTTCACATAATGTTTGAAGTGCTAGTAATCCCTCATTTCATTCCTCTTTTGGTAGATTGCTGCAATTATATAATTTTGATATATGTGTTCTTTTAGAAACCAGGCTGTTGGGGGACAATTTGTTGTGGTTTCGGAGACAAATTGCTCGGACTTGGTCCTCTTATGCTGTGGAGGCTGCGGGTATGTCTGGAGGTATTTTGGCCATTTGGCATGATTTTGCTGTTACGATTGAAGCTTTCCATTAGTGTAACCAGCAGATTGATCTTGTTGTCACTGAGGGGACTTCTGATCCCTGGCTCCTATCGGCGGTCTATGCCAGTATGGATTACCGAGAGAGACGGGTCCTTTGGTCTGAGTTGCTTTCCCTCCTTGCTCAAGGGCTTCCTTCCATCATTGCCAGTGACTTAAACTGTATCACTGAGGCTAGTGAAAAGTAGAGGGGTAGAAGAGTCACTGGCTCAGCTGACATTAGTGAATTTAGGACCTTTATCGGGTCTTCTGGGCTGATGGATTTGGGGTACTCGGGGCCCCAATTCACTTGGTGTAACAACCGGCAGGGGTCTGCTCGTGTTTGGGAGAGATTGGATAGAGCTCTTGCCATGACACAGTGGCTTCAGAGGCACCCAGCTGTTACTGTTACTCACCTCCCTAGGATCGCCTCTGATCACTGCCCCATTTTGATATCTACAGAGGCTGACCAGTATTAGAGAAAATAGTTTAGATTCGAGCGGTTTTGATTGTTTCACTCGGCTGCTCGGACAATTGTTTCTCAGATTTGGCACCTTCATGTTAGGGGTAATGCTGTTTATAGGTTATCTCATCATCTTTTGAAAGCCAGACGCAGACTTTCCAGATGGAACAGACTGAAGGTTAGGGATCTGGTTAGGCAAGTGGAGCAGGTTGAAGCCATTATTAGTGCCCTTCAGGTGAAGGAGGACCAAGACAGATTTCTACTGGACTCTAATCTCTCCTTGCTGCACAAGAATCTTGCTCATCACCACTCCCTTCTTCGGTAGCAGGAGTTGTATTGGAGTAGAGGTCCAGGGTTTAGTGGATTTGTGAAGGGAACTGCAAACCATATTTTTTCACCAGGCTACTCTGAGGCAGCGGGCTGCTAATAGGATTCGGAGGTTAGCTGATGATGAGGGGCATTTCCTGGAGGATATCCAGTCTATTCAGACTCAACTTCTCCATTTCTTTCAGTCTAGATGGATGGAGTCCACTAGCGTTGGTTCTCCGGTCTTTCAGGTATCTGATTCCATGAAGGTTTCCTCTTCGAAAAATGCTATGCTTGTCAGGCCGATTACTATGGAGGAGATTTGCCGAGCCCTCTGGGATCTTGGTTCGGATAAGGCCCCGGAGCCTGATGGTTTTCTGTCCTTCTTTTTCCGTCACTATTGGGATATTATGGGGCAGGAGGTGGTTCAGGCTATCTAGTTAGTCTTCCAATCTAAACACATTCCTTTGGATTGGAATCGGACTCTTATCACTCTTGTGCCTAAGCGCTCTAATGCTTCTCTTCCTCAGCATTTTAGGCCCATCAGTTTGTGCACTACTTTGTACAAGGTATGTGCCCGTCTTTTAGCCAGCCACCTTTGTGAGGTGATTCCCTATCTTATTTCAGTAGAACATGGGGCTTTCATTACAGGGTGTTCCATCTCAGACAACGTCCTCATCACTCAGGAGTTTATGCATGATCTCCTGAGAGCCCCAGCCAGACGGTGTCTTATGGCTGTTAAACTCAATATGGAGAGAGCTTATGATAGACTGAGTTGGGCCTTCTTGCACAGTTCTCTTTAGGAGTTCGGATTTGATGGGTTGTTTATTGAGTGGGTTATGGCTTGTATTCAGAGGCCTTCTTTCTCTCTGATCATCAATGGGAGTTTGACTGAGTTTTTCCATTCTTCAGTTGGGTTACGTCAGGGGTGTCCCTTATCCCCCTTGTTATTCATTCTGGCTGTGGATGATCTTTCTTGAGCTTTCTATCAGGCTCAACAAGATCGAGTGATTGTCCCTTTTATGGATGGGGCTGGGGGTCCTTCTGTCTCTCATCTTCTGTTTACCGATGATTGTATTCTTTGGGTCAGGTTTCTATTGATAATGCGGCTTCATTTGATTTCATTCTGCAGCGTTACTATCAGGCTTCGGGTTAGAAGGTCAATTTTCTTAAATCTTTCATTTGCTTCAGCCCGAAGACTACCAGATCTACTAGAGAAGCCATTATCAATATGTTGGGTATCTCTACTCAGACTGACCGATCTATGTATCTGAGGATCCCCATGACCGGTAGATGCCCCTGTTGTTCTGACTATGTGGATCTGGAGAGGAGGGTCTGCCAGCGTATTGAGGGTTGGCAGGTCACCGACTTATCTATGATGGCCAGAGTCACCATTATTCGGTCGGTTCTTTCCTTCCTTCCTCTTTATCTGCTTTCGAATGCGGCCATCCCTATTACCTGTCTTAGGAGGATTGAGAGATGCTTTAGAGATTTCCTTTGGGCCTCTATGCAAGATGGGCACGACATTCACCTTTTATCTTGGAACATGATTTGTATGCCAATTCAAGAAGGTGGCCTTGGGATCCAATCTATGTTGGTTAGGCATCAAGCGCTATTGGCCAGGCATGCATCGCGTTTCCTTCTAGAGCGGCAATGTTTGTGGAGCTCTTTGATGTGAGCGAGGTATGGTGATTGGAAGTCCGAGGAGTGCATAGAGCCGGCCAGGGGGTGTTCCTCCTTTTGGAAGGAGGTTTGTCAGTATGGTGAGTCTATCCTGAAGAATATCTCATGGATGATTGGAGATGGTTATTCCATTGATGTTATTTAGGATTCTTGGATTTCTGAGCTCCCTCTATCTCGGTGGCCTTCTTTTATTAGTATTGATATCCCCATTAATTTGAGGGTTAAGGATTTGATTTCTTTAGATCCCCCCTCATGGCATACCCCTATGGTGACTAGTTTCTTCGGTGACGAGCTCTCTAGCTAGGTGGATTCTCTCCATTCCTCTTACCTCTGACCCTTCGACGGATGTTAGGCTATGGTAGAGATCTTGTCTTTCTAGGGCCCCTTATAGGAACCTTATGAAGGTTTTCAAGCCCCAGCCCCAGTGCACGAAGGATGCTGCTTGGATCTGGTCGCTTCCCACTATTCTCCGGGTTCAGTTATTTATTTGTAAGCTCCTATGGGACTGTCTTCCGACGAGTGCCCTGCTCTCTTGTAGGGGTCTGCCAATCCAGTCATTATGCTCTCTGTGTGGATTGGAGGATGAGTCTATGAATCATGCTATCTTCATATGCCTTAGAGCCAGGCAGATTTGGCACATGATGGGTTATTCTTATAGAGTGGAAGCTTCTGGCTCCCCGCAATCCCTCTTCTTTTATGATCTCCGAAGGGCCTCTCAGCATAAGCGTGGTCTCTGGGCAGTCACGGTTTATCAGATTTAAATATCGAGGAACCAGCTCATCTTCTCGGAGGATTTTATCTCTTCATATCGGCTCGTTAGGATGATCAGATCATTGTCTGCGGACTATACCCATGCTTTTCAAGCAGTTGGTTTTGACTCCTCTAGCCTCTAGGGATCCCCTGCTGCTTTGGCAGTGAACCGGCATATGGTTTTCATTTCCTGGGAGCCCCCCACCAAGGTTTGTCAAAATTAACTTTGATGGAAGTGTCTATGGAAGATTTGCTGGTTCTGCGTTCATCATCCGAGGGCCTCAGGGCGATATGCTGGCTGCGGGTGGTTTTGGCACCATTTATTTCTCTGTCCCTATGACAGAGCTTTATGCTGCGTGGACAAGTATTTCTTATGCCTCTCAGATTCTTCATACTCATAGATTCGTGATTGAGGGTGATTCGATGACGGTTATTCGGTGGCTAAGAAAGGAGAATGTTTCTGAAGGCCCCACTAATCTATACTCAGGGACATATGGTCTATCTTGCAGAGAGTTGGTACTGTCCAGATACGTCACATATACCATGAAGCCAACTCGGCGGCAGCTTTAGTGGCTCAGCATGCTGGTTATTGGATATGGAGGCTGGGTGACCCTTGCCCTACTGTTTTGCTGCAAATTTTGTATTCCGATCTATCTGGGATGATTCGCACTAGACTAGTATAATCGCCCGCTAGTACCAAAAAAAAAAAAAAAAGAGAGCAATCTAAGTGGCAGAATATTTATATTTTCAAGTTTATTAATGATCTCAACTGAGCCTTTTCTCTAGATAATGCATGTAAGCATGTGATGCTTTCCTTTTATGTAATCTCGTAATTTTAGTGCATGCATGTCTTGAAAGTTTGCTGGTTTATTTTTTCCCCTTGAACAAAATAATATTTTCTTTTTATTTTTATTTTGTGGAACAATTTTGAAGCAACAATTGGTGCAGTCAATAATAAACCTCGTATATTGAAATATATTTATCAACAGCTTTACAGTTCCATGTCTTCATGCCAGATTCAAGAAAATCCATTCAACTGGAAGGAGGTCTCTAATGTATGTGAGAGATAAAAATTCCTTCTGTTCTCGATTGGAGTTCTCATTGTCAAGAACCTGAAACATCTCTAGGGATTTACACACGACCACCATGTAAATAGAACAGTTGCAAGCATTATGCTATAGTGTAATTTTTCAGCAAACCTAAGATTTTATATATACTTTGATATGTTACAAATTGCAATATATAAATGCAAAAACGAGGAACATCAGCCACGACTCAATAAGAACTTTGATTGTTTGGCCAGGGTACTTGAGTTCCAACACAAACTATTCTCCTCAATTTCAAACAAATTTTGCTCCACTTTTTTTAATTAAAACAACGTTTTAGCTCTTAGATTTATAATTCGTCCTTGTCAACATCCTTCCTTTCCTCTGCCCTCATTCCTTACATGTGATCTTTATCCTCCCTTTGCTACACGTAAATCTTATCCCCCACCTGGACCCAAGGATTTTTCTTTTGAGGAAAAAAAAAAGAAGCTAACAATGCCAAGTTGTGGCCAGGGCGAGCGTGGGATAATGAATAGGCTTGACAAGTGACTACCATGTTGTAACTGAATGATTCTACTTAAGGACCTGTATTGCTAAATTTTGAGTAAATTGTTCTCAATTACTGACTCGGCGATCGAACTCAAACATCTCAGTCAAATTTTCCAATCCACTTCTAAACAATATTTTTTATACGATTGTATAGATTTTATAAAGTTCCAATTAGCCATCCTGAAGCACGCTTAGCATATGTTTGTTAAGTGATGAACTTCACGACGTCAATCAACTGGCAGACAAGATCATGTCCTCGGTTGGTATGGTCTCAGGTGGCCGCAAGCTTGGCCAAACGCTAGCGTACAGCTCGAACCAGACTCGCGTCCAGAGGAGAGTACAGACAGCTACCATCATATGCGATGCAACCCCTTTCCTACCTCGTTTAACACGTTCAGATTTTTGCAGTCGCCTCGAACTTTCCTACGTTTCCTTTCCTTTAATAAATTATTATTATTTTGGGTAAACGGCTCTCCTGTATTATTATTATTAGTTTTAATGAGTGTAAAGATGCTGCGGCTCTTCAAGATTTTAGCTTTGATATAATTAAGTTAAATTTAAAAATATAAAATAACTAATAATTAGCCTTTTTTTAATATTTTATGTTTCACTTTTGTATTTTGGTTCACATATATATTTCATTTCCTTTGTCTTGGAAAATGCTTGGAATCCAAATATATTTTTGAGAATTTTTTATTTCTTTTTTCTGCTAAATCAGATTTTTTTTTACCTGTTACTAAATTGCAGGGTTAATTCCACTTAATCTTTTTTAATTATGAGGTATTTACATATTTTTTTACTAAACTAAAAAAATTTGCAATCAACTCCTCAATTTCGATTTTAATGGCAATTAATCCTTGCCGTTTAAATTTAGAGTTAAAAGTAATATATAGAAGTGGACACAATTATCATATGATCATTACAGGTATCATTTGACATGCATAAAAATAAAAAAAAACTGTATCCTTGATCAAGATTTTTTTTTTTAATGATGAATGTTGTTGCTCTTTACTACATTATTTATTATAAAAATCTAGCATCTTAGTGGTTATATAAGAGTCGTCTGACTATTTTTCTATTTCTTTTAACATATTGTTGGCCCAGATGGCAACCCAAGAGGAGGGGTGAATTGGGTTCTTTTAAAAAATTTACACTTAAAACCAATTTCTCAAGATAAGTGTGCACAAGTGAAATGATGCAATAAATGACGAACACAATATAAAAGAGAGAGAGCAATAAGCACGACAAACACAAGATGTTTATAGTGGTTCAGTGTTAGCCACACCTACGTCCACTCCTAAGCAACTCTTGGGTCCACACTATAATCATCCTGATTATAGCTGAGCTGTTTTGCAAGATCACAACTCGAACTTGCTGTTTTACACCGGGATCACAATGAACCCAGCTGGTTTTCACAGGTTCACCAGCACAAAACCTAACGTAAGCTAATCTTAGCTTACCTCGAGGTGAACTATCTCAACTAATTTAATCCCCCTGATTGAATTAGAACACAAACATTTCAAATATATGTTTACAGCAAATTAAAAGCTTCTCAAATAAGCAAATAAATAATATGAATAAATGAGAATAGAAAAGCCTGTTTTGAAGCAATGTGAAGTTGGGCTTTTCTTCTTTTCCTCTTCTCTTCTGAATGGGCTATCAAGATTTGAACTCCGATTCTTGAACAAGGCTCAGTGAAGAGAAGGTTGAAAATTTAGGGCTCTTGCTCTTCTTCTTCAAAACATTGGAAATCCTTCGGAATTGATCTTGAAAGGCTTTTGAATTTCTCTTCTATATCTCAATAACAATTAGGCTTTGACTCAGAGAATTTCCTCTTTTGGATTTTTTGATTTCTCTCTTTTTCTTTTTCTTTTTCTTCTTTTCTCTCGTTCTCTTTTCTCGTTCTTTATTTTTGAATAGACGAAGCCCCTTTTTATAATCATTCTTAATCCAAGATTAGGTGAAAAATAGCCATTGAAATGTACTTGGATTACTTCCTCACGAAAAGAAATAGATCTATTGAGGATAGGTGAATAAATGTGACCATTGGAATCGACTCTGACAAGTTGGAGTCGGCTCCAACTTTTCAGGTGTCGGCTCTAAGTTGGGTTTCCAAAAATAGTAATAAAAAGTTCGTCAGGGAGTCGGCTCCGATATTTTGTGGTGTCGACACATCGCGATCTCGAGTCGGCTCTAATCTTCGAGGGTGTCGGCTCTAACAATGTCTCGAAAATGCAGTCTCTATTCTCATGTTAGAGTCGGCTCTAAATATCCAGGTGTCGACTCTAAAATCTGAAGCAGAAAACAGTTCTCTGTATCTCAGGTTAGAGTCGGCTCTAACTTTTTAGGTGTCCACTTTAAACCGTGCTGAAAGTTTCAAACTATTCTGATACGCTCTGGAGTCGGCTCTAATAACTATGGGTGTCGGCTTCAACTTCTGAACTTTGACATATTCCATTAAAAACTGATTCAAACTGATTTTCTATATAATATTTGAATAATTTACCTTTCTAAATTCTGAAACATATGTCAATTACATTAGTAACATAAGGAATATACTCATGGCTTTTGTTAATCATCAAAATTAATAAGTGGGTTAACAATCTTTCCCTTTTGATGATGACAAAAATATTGAGTATATGCATAATCAATTAATAAAATTGTTAAAATGAATAAGTTCTCATAGTTAAGCTCCCCTAAATGAGGTAGCTCCCCCTATGGATATGCATATAATAACTAATTTACTTTCATTTAAATTTTATTTAAATTTTAGGCATATACATTCATTCTTTTTCCTTATGCATATTTTAATTCCATGTAACTTTACTTTTATTTAACATAGCTCCATGCATGTATAAGTACATATACTCTTTAATTGCCCTGTGCATATACATAAACACTCTTTCTTCCCCTTTTTTGTTATCAACAAAAAGGTTAAGAAGAGGGTGCATCTAGCTTAAATCAACATATATCACTACATCAAAATACAAACACAAGAATTGAGTAACTCAAAGTTCAAAATTTAAGTAACAAGATTAACTTCATATTGCATTCATTGAGTACAAAGTGATTACATCAAAATATTCATTAAGTTATTACAAACTACATCATTCACATTACATCAAACTATCAAAATACATCATTAATCCTAGTTAAAAACTAAAAACTAAAGAAAGCTTGAAATTGACAAGATTGAAGTTGAATTGGCTTGGAAATAGATCATCTCAAAATCCTTTTGAGTTCTTCTAATATCTGCCCCATCCCTTTCTCTTGAATCTTCATGAAATCATTTAACATTTTCTCAACCAAAGCAGCTGCAATCATAACTTTCTCCTGAAGTTCAGCATTGCATTTGGAATAGTTGTCTTGAGTCACCTCCTATGTCCTTGATTTTATCAAATATCATCTTTAAGTCTGACTTCAAGGTAACTGAAGATGAGCTTAGTTATGACTCAATCACACTAATTTTATCTTTCAAAGGATAGAAAAGCTGCCTTATCCCCAATAGTTGAGGGCTTTAAGCTGTTCCAACTGACTCTCAGAAAATTCAGAAGAACCTTGAGCAAAAGTTGTAGGGGCTAGAGCTGGTGCTGCTGGGGGTGCTGAGCTGCTAGGATCTAGCGAAGAATGCCTCACTGATGGTCCTAGCACCGATGGATCAGGATCTGCAGTCTCAACCTCAGCTGCCCTATCGTCCATATGCCCTTTCCTTTCCCAATGGCCATTAATCTTCACAAAGCCCATACAGTGTAAAGTTTCACTATTATAGTAGTCCGTATGTCTAAGACTCTTCATAGGCTCATTGTCTAAGATATTCATTCCTTGACTTTGAAATGCCATTGTCAAAATCATTCCATAAGGTAATGTAGATCTTTTCTTACTTCCGCCTTGGCCATGTATTCAATCATCATGCCAGCTAGGTTGATGGGTTGACAGTCACAACACAGTCCATTATAACTATGTCTCTCTCGGATACATACTCAAACCTTTCAGTCTTAGGGAATAAAATTCTACTACAGATATTATGCAAAAGCCTCAGTTCTAAGGGTAATTGATTTGCCCTAACTTTCTCAAATTCTGCCACATCTCTACCAAGGATTCTAGACAATGCTTCACCTCTCTCACTGTGAGAGTTAGCAATCAATCCAACAACCGGTATTTCCAACGAATTTCCTAAAATCTCCGAAGTCAAATGAATTCTTGTTCCTCTAACATGACTGACAATACCTCCGTCTCCTCTTGTTAAATTGTGATAAAAATCCTTTACAAGAGCAGGGTAGGTTGGAACATACAAGGAACATACCTTTTCCCAACCCATTTCTTTAAGTTGTCTTCCTAGAGTGAATCCTTTCGCTTCAAAGAAACCAAAATCCACTTTTCTATCCATTGTGATAACTTTCCCGGATAGGAGATCTATTTGGGGAGAGGATGGACAGGGAATAGCACTTGGAGTTGAGGAAGATGAGGTAGAAGTCGAGCTAGGCGACGGTTGTCTCGCCGGATGCCTCACCGTTCTTCTTCCCGTCGTCACAGTTGCTCCAAAGGTTGATCCATGGCGCTTTGGTGCCATTGAATGCTAGGAAAGGATAAATTAGAGGGATTTTAGGATTTGGGAGGTGTGGAGAAGGTTTTGGAATAGTTTGGAGTCGAATGGGAACGAAGAGGTGTCAACTCTGCCCTAATAAAGTCAACCTGGGACCACAAGGTGTCGGCTCCCGCAAAGCGAGGTGTCGACTCCAAGTCGCTAACATAGTCAGCGCTCGAAATAAAGTTGGCTCCACAAAGGCAGGTATCGACTCCAAAGTCACAGATAGAGAGCAACACTGACTAGAGTCGACTCCAAAATTAATGGTGTCGGCTCCAAGACAGTTTCATTGAAAAATGAGAGTTTCAAAGAATCTAAAACTTGTCAAAAATAATCATTAAACATTGGATAAATCTTCCTTAGAATGTGGTGAATCAAGGGGTTCAAATATCTAGATAGGTTTTCCTTAGAATCACAAATATATTTTCAAGAAAATGATTGAATTCTAGATAGTCATTCCTAGGAGATTCAAAATCATTCCGATGGATCACAGACTCCTAATTCTCCTCTAAGATAAAAAAATCTTTCTTCACTTAAGGGTTTCGTAAATATGTCAGCTAATTGTTCATCAGTACATACATAATCAAGACAAACATCATTATTAGCTACATGTTCTCTAATAAATGATGTCTTATTTCAATGTGCTTTGTTCTTGAGTGTTGAATAGGATTTTTAGTTAAATTTATTGCACTTGTGTTATCACATCTAATTGGAGTTTTATCAAGTGTTATACCATAATCTTCAAGTTGTCGCTTAATCCAAAGGATTTGTGCACAGCAACTTCCAGTTGTAACATATTCAGCTTCAGCAGTTGATAATACAATCGATTTTGCTTTTTGCTAAACCAAGAGATTATGTTACTGCCTAAAAATTGGCATGCACTACTTGTACTTTTTCTATCTAATTTGCAACCAGCAAAATCAGAATCAGAATATGCAATCAAATTTAATGTTGAATCTCTAGAATACCATAATCCTACATTTTTAGTTCCATTTAAATATATGAGAATTCTTTTTACAGTAATTAAATGAGATTCTTTAGGTTCAGACTGATATCTAGCACATAAGCAAACAACAAACATAATATCAGGTCTACTTGTTGTTAAATAAAGTAGAGAACCGATCATACCTCTATAATATTTTTGATCAATTTGCTTACCATCTTCATCTTTATCCAGTTTGCATAAAGGACTCATAGGTGTTCCAAGAGGTTTAACTGATTCCATACCAAACTTCTTGAGAATTTTTTTAGTGTACTTTGTTTGGTTGATGAAAATTCCCTCTCTTTCTTGTTTGATTTAAAGTCCAAGGAAGAAGTTAAGTTATCCCATCATGCTCATCTCAAATTCGCCTGCATTAACTTTGTAAATTCTTGACAAAGTAGATTGTTAGTAGCACCGAATATAATGTCATCTACATAGATTTGTACTACCAATAAGTCTTTATCTTTTCTTTTCAAAAATAAGGTTTTATCAACATTTTCTCTAGAGAAATCATATTCAATTAGAAACTTAGTCTATTATACCAAGCTCTAGGTGCTTGTTTTAAACCATATAATACTTTGTGTAGTTTAAAAACATGATTTGGAAATTCATGGTCTTCAAAACCAGATGGTTGTTCAAAAAAACTTCCTCATTTATAAAACCATTTAAAAATGCACTTTTCACATCCATTTGAAATAAGTTAATGTTCATATGACATGCAAATGCAAGTAATGATCTAATGGCCTCTAATCTAGCAACATATGCAAAAGTTTCATTAAAATCAATTCCTTCCTCCTGATTATATCCTTTTGTAACTAATCTAGCTTTATTTCTAATAACAATGTCATTTTCATCTAGTTTATTTCTAAACACCCATTTAGATCCTATAACAAGATGATCTTTAGGTCTATCTACTAGGGTTCATGCTTTATTCCTAGTAAATTGATTTAATTCCTCTTGCATAGCTAACATCCAATTATTATCTTTTTTGGCTTCCTCGATAGTTTTAGGTTTTATATGAGACACAAATGCAAGATGATTATTGATATTTCTCATTGATGATCTAGTTCTTACACCTTAAGATGGATCGCCTATGATTAAGTCCTTTGGATGACCATAAGCATATCTCCAATCTCTAGGTAGATCTACATTATTATGGGTAGTATCAATACCATCATCCTTAGGTGAATCATCATCCTTAGCCTCTGGTTCATGATCTAAAGATACATTTACATTTTTTTTAATATCTCTTCCAAGCAAATTTGTATCTTCCTCATCATCTATCTTTTCAGAACTTGATGCTAACGATTCATCAAAAACTACATGAATTGACTCTTCTACAATTAAATACTTCTTATTAAATACCCTATAAGTTTTGCTAAAAGTGGAATATCCTAATAATATACCTTCATCAGATTTTGCGTCAAACTTTCCAAAATTATCTTTACCATTATTATGAATGAAACATCGACAACCAAATGCATGAAAATAACTAATGTTGGGTTTCCTATTATGCCATAATTCATAGGGAGTTTTTTTAAGAATTGATTAATTAAGGCTCTATTTAGATGTAACATGCTGTGTTTATAGCTTCCGCCCAAAAATACTTTGGGAGTTGGCTTTCACATAGCATAGTACGGGCCATATCTTCTAGAGTTCTATTTTTCCTTTCTACAACTCTATTTTGTTGATGTGTTCTAGGTGCAGAGAAGTTATGATGAATGCCATTTTCAATGCAAAAATTTTTAAATAAATAATTTTTAAATTCAGTTCCATGATCACTTCTAAGAGACACTATGGTGTTGTTTTTCTCATTTGTAACTTTTTTGAAGAATTTTAGAAATATAGAGAAAGTCTCATCCTTGTGAGCTAAAAACAATACCCAAGTGAATCTAGAGTAATCATGTACTATCACAAGACCATATTTCTTTCCTCCTAGACTAGTGGTTCTAGTAGGTCCAAAAAGATCCATATGTAGTAGCTCGAGTGGCCTAGTAGTGGAAACAATATTTTTAGATTTAAAAGAATTCCTAGTTTGCTTTCCAAATTAACATGCATCACAAATTCTATTATTTTCAAAATCTAATTTTGGAAGTCCTTTAACTAAATCCATTCTAAGCAATTTTGAAATTAAGTGTGTGCTTGCATGACCTAGTCTACGATGCCATAGCCATCCAATCTTATTTACCTTAGCATTATCAATAATTAAGCAATGGTTACTAGTAGACAAATTGTCCAAATCAATTAAGTATACATTGCCATTTATATTTCCAATAAATATAATGCTATTGTCAATGGGATTTGATACAGTGCAAATAGAAGCTTCAAAGGAAACTTTGAAACCTTTATCACACAGTTGGCTAATGCTAATTAAATTATGCTTTAATCCATCTACATATAAAACATTTTCAATAAAAATGGATGGAGTGATTTAAATTTTACCAAAGCCCATGATTTGGCCTTTGCCATTATCTCAAAAGTTACAACTCCTTCTCTTTTAGCTTTCAGGATGATGAATTGCTCCTTGTCACCTGTCATATGTCTTGAGCAGCCACTATCAAGATACCATTTTCTTTTTGATCCTTTGGCCACAAGACACTCCTGCAAGGAAATCAAATCTTTTGTTTAGGTATCCAAGCCTTCTTGGGTCCTTCATGGTTAGTAGCAATAAACACAGTTCCTTTCGGAACCCATATTTTCTTACTTTTAAGTATTAAATTCTTATGAGACATTTTGAAATTACATTCATAAGATTTATGCCCCTTTTTGTTACAATGATAACATGAAATTATTTTTGATTGGTTTCTTTATGATGAAATTGTTGACACATTTTTGTTTGATATATGCGGTCTATATCCTAAACCAGCTTTATCAAAAACAACCCTTTGATTGTTCAAAAGTAGATTAAGTTTTTCTGAGCTATTTATAAATTTATCAACAATATTCTTATACTTATCAATTTCTTTCTTCAAATTAAGATTTTCATTAGAAATTGATTCTTTTTCCTTTAGTGTTTCTTCCTTTTCAAATTTTAGATTTTTAATTTCAAGAACTAGTTCATCTTTCCTTTTGAGAAGATCTAAGTTTTCAGTTTTCAAAGTTTTATTTTTGGTTCTCAAAATCTTGAAATCACTAACTAATTCATTAAAAGCATCATATAATTCATCAAAAGTAAAATCATCATTGGGGTTTTCGAAATTTTACCTCATTTTCATCATTTGCCATGAAGCATATATATGTTGGCAACTTCTTTTTGATCATCTTCGGATGAAGACTCCTCGCTGTCGCTCCAAGTTGCAACATAAGCTTTCTTCTTCTTTTTGTACCCCTTCTTTAGTTGAGGACATTCTGATCTAAAATATCCCAATTTCTTGCATTCATAACACATCAAGGGATCCTTTTCCTTGTCCTTATCCTTTTCTTTTTCTTTTTCTCCTTCCATTTTAATACCAGATTTTCTCTTGTGGAAGGGTCTCCTTCTTTGCATAAATTTTCTAAATTTCTTTGCAAGGAAAGCAGTCTCATCGTCTTCTTCATCTTCTTCGCTGCTGCTCTTTTTATTTTCTGCAGCTTTGAGTGCAATTGTTCTTTTCTTTTTCATATCTTCCTCTTGATGTTGCTTCATTGTAAGCTCATGGGTCATAAGGGATCCAAGTAGCTCCTCCAAAGGTAGAACATTCAAATCTTTGGCTTCTTAGATTGCTGTCACTTTAGCTTCCATGTTCTTGGAAGAGATCTAAGAATTTTTTGCACTAATTCAGAGTTAGTATAAGTCTTACCAAGACTTTTAATCCATTTACTATATCAGTAAATCTAGTGTAAATGCATGTAATTGATTCATTTTGTTCCATGCTGAAAAGTTCATATTTATGCACCAAAATGTTAATTTTAGATTCTTTAACTTGGTTGGTACCCTCATGAGTAACTTCCAACCTATCCCATATTTCTTTGGCTGAGATGCAAGTGGATATTCTATTGAATTCATTTGCATCCAAAGAACAGTATAGGACATTCATGGCCTTAGCATTGAGCTGAGCCATTTTTCTATCATTTTCATTCCAATTCCTTTCGGGCTTAGGAACAATAGATCCATCTACTATGTGTGTGGGAGTGCTAGGACCATTGGTAATGACACTCATAATTCATAGTCTAAAGCTTGAATAAAAATTCTTATTCTAGCTTTCCAATATGAATAGTTTGTGCCACTAAACAAAGGTTTGATTGACCTTCAGAAAAAGATGATCCAGCTTGAGCTGCCATTTGTATCTTTAGCTCTTGATTGTTAGATCAAGCCGAAATGAGCACAAGCTCTGATACCAATTGTTGGCCCAGATGGCAACCCAAGAGGGGGGGTGAATTGGGTTCTTTTAAAAAATTTACACTTAAAACTAATTTCTCAAGATAAGTGTGCACAAGTGAAGTGATGCAATAAATGATGAACACAATATAAGAGAGAGAGAGAGAGAGCAATAAGCACGATAAACACAAGAGGTTTATAGTGGTTTGGTGTTAGCCACACCTACGTCCACTTTCAAGCAACTTTTGGGTCCACACTATAATCACCCTGATTACAGCTGAGTTATTTTGCAAGATCACAACTCGAACTTGTTGTTTTACATTGGGGTCACAACGAACCTAGCTGGTTTCCACAAGTTTACTAGCACAAAACCTAACGTAAGCTAATCTTAGCTTACCCCGAGGTCAACTACCTCAACTAATTCAATCCCCCTGATTGAATTAGAACACAAACAATTTAAATATATGTTTACAGCAAATTAAAAGCTCCTCAAATAAGCAAATAAACAATATGAATAAATAAGAATAGAAAAGCCTGTTTTGAAGCAATGTGAAGTTGAGCTTTCTTCTTTTCTTCTTTCCTCTTCTTTTCTAAATGCTATCAAGATTTGAACTCTGATTCTTGAACAAGGCTCGGTGAAGAGAAGGTTGAAAATTTAGGGCTCTTGCTCTTCTTCTTCAAAACGTTGGAAATCCTTTGGATTTGATCTTGGAAGCTTTTGGATTTCTCTTCTATCTCTCAATAACAATTAGGCTTTGACTCAGAAAATTTCCTCTTTTGGATTTTTTGATTTCTCTCTTTTTCTTCTCATTTTTCTTCTTTTCTCTCGTTCTCTTTTCTCGTTCTCTATTTTTGAACGAACGAAGCCCCTTTTTATAATCATTCTTAATCCAAGATTAGGTAAAAAATAGCCGTTGAAATGTACTTGGATTACTTCTTCATGCAAAGAAATAGATCTGTTGGAGGGTAGGTGAAGAAATGTGACCATTGGAATCGACTCTGATAGGTTGGAAATCGACTCTGACAGGTTGGAGTCGGCTCCAACTTTTTAGATGTCGGCTCTAAGTTGGGTTTCCAAAAATAGTAATAAAAAGTTCATCGAGAAGTCGGCTCCGATATTCTGTGGTATAGACATATCGTAATCTGGAGTCGGCTCTAATCTCCGAGGGTGTCGGCTCTAACAATGTCCCGAAAATGCAGTCTCTGTTCTCAGGTTAGAGTTGCTCTAAATATCCAGGTGTCAGCTCTAAAATCTGAAGCAGAAAATAGTTCTCTATATCTCAGGTTAAAGTCGGCTCTAACTTTTTAGGTGACAACTCTAAACCGTGCCGAAAGTTTCAAACTATTCTGATACGCTCTGGAGTCGGCTCTAATAACTATGGGTATTGGCTCCTACTTCTGAACTTTGACATATTCCATTAAAAACTGATTCAAACTGATTTTTATATATCATTTGAATAATTTACCTTTCTAAATTCCTGAAACATATGTCAATTACATTAGTAACACAAGGAATATACTTATAGCTTTTGTTAATCATCAAAATCAATAAGTAGGTCAACACATATCCAGTTTAAACAAGAGAGGCCAATTTCAATTTAAATTGAAATTTGAGGATTGATTACAAATTCTTTTAGTTGAAGGAATGTGCAAATAGCCCATAGTTAAGGAAAGTTAAGTGGAATTAACCCTAAATACTATCTCTACATTTCTTTTTTTTATTATTGAAGTTCAACAATATTAGAATCTCTTATTCTTTACAAATATAGTATACTATAAGTCTTTCAAACAACAACTTAAATTAGATTACATATAAAATTTTAAAATAAAATATGATAATATATATATATAAAGAGTTAAATTTGGCTATATTTGAATGTAGTTAAGTTCAAATTTGCTTACCTTTATTATTCTTGAATTCATACGAATCCAAAAGCCACCTTATCTTTTTTATTTTTTTTTCATCTTTGTGATTCGTGAATTATGTAGATTTAAAAGTAGGAGAGATAACCGAATGTAGATTTGGCTGCATTCGAATATAGCCAAGTCTCAAGATCTGATCACCTTTACTACTTTTAAATTCATACAGATCTCGAAACTACCTTATCTTTTTCACTTTTTTTACCTTTGAGATTAGTAAATTATATGGATCTAAGGATAAAGAAGGTGATCGGATTTAGGCTGATTATATTCAAATATAGCCAAGTCGACCTCTATATATAGAGAGAGCTGGATTTGGCTATACTTGTATGTAGCTAAGCTCTAGATATAGTCACTCTTTTCATTCTTAAATTCACATGGATCTCAAAGGTATCTCACCTTTTTTACCTTTGGAATTCATGATTCGTATGGATCTAAGGATAGAGAGGATGATTGAATCTAGGCTTGGTTACACATGAGTGTAGCCAAATCCAGCTCACATGCACGTGTATATATATAGACTTAGCTACATTCGAATGTACCCAAATTTAAGACCTAATTATTTTTTCATACCTTGGATTTATATGAATCTCAAAGCCATGCCACTTTTTTTACTTGTCCAATTTTAGCATTCATGAACTGGATGGACTCAATGGTAGGAAAGATGACTAAATTTTGAACTTAGCTATATTTGAATGTAGCTAAATCTATATATATATATATATATATATATATTGCTTGTTTATATTTTCTTATTGTTCTACATACCATATTTATTCTTTTTCTTATTGTTGCAGTTCAGCAGAACTCCTTTTACAAATGTTAAGCATTTTAAGTGAGAAACTTGTTGATTAACAAGGGAAAAATTTAAAAATTAAACAGCTTATAGTTTATAAATTATTTTTATAGCCAAAGATCTAAATTATTGCCTTATCTTTCATTTTTACCTCTCTGCCACCCTTTCACTAGCTAATATTCTACCGGCTCTTTTAAAGTAATATATAGAATCAAAACCATAAAATGGCTATCATATATAAAATCCTGATTTCATTATATTATATTATATAAATAATATGTAGGATCACCCTGAGTTCATTATAAAATCAGCTATTCTATGAAACATACAAAACTTGAGCTATTCTTAGATCACATACGACCTTACTCACTTCTTCACTTTAATTTGTATTTTTGATCATGCGTGACTTACAATTCATTTCCTACATTTCCTGAATAAAACTGAAAGTGGCCAAAAAGAAAATGAAAAAGAAACCCTCTTAGGAAGCCAACATAAATTATAAAAGAACTGTTATTAAGATACATAAAATCTTTTAATATAGGTACTGGTTGTTTGATCTGGATAATTCCAAAGTGCTACATGTTAATAATTTATTTAGTATGACCATCGTGGGGCAGATGCTATAATATTGCATCACACCTTTTATCAAAGGATGAAGAGGAAAACGAAGACCCGCCTTTAAATTTTTCTCGTAGAGAAAAGCTTCTATCTCCAGTTGATCAGGTACTCTCTACTCAGGACCAGAAACCCGCTTTCGAATATCACCTATAATCTCGGCAAATCCTTTTCAGATCTGCCAGAGTGATTGTTAAGGCAACATCGGCAGGACACTCCGTATCTCCAAAATCAGCAGAAGAAGCACCAGCCATATTACTTTCTGGATTGAAAATGTTCGGTCTTTGGAGAAGAAGATAGGAAAAAATTGTAACCGAGGGTAGCGCCACCCGACTCCTTTTAAATCATCATAGCAAGGATCCCCATGCATCACCAAACCTTAGCCCGCTACTTGGTCCCGAGCCTACCACATGTCATTCCACCTACGGCCAATAGCGGAAGGCAAGGGGTTTTTTCCTAGCAGAAATGGTAAAACGACGATCTGACATTTATGAGGGCCTTCTGGCACGCCTCCATAAATTTGAATTCCCCCAGTCGAATGAAGCCACTTGGAACTCTACTCCTTACGCCCGAACCTACACTTCGGACTAGGGAGTGAGGGGCATATGATAAGAGGTAAAATCATCATTGCATTAATATTCGTGCATGTGACAAAAAGAATTGGATCATTTTGATTTTTCCCGCCAGATATCACATGCAGAAAAAGATAAAATTATCGTACCTTAGATTCCAAACTATTTTCATACCTCAGCAGGGTTGAACTGCCTCCATACCTCGGCAGGACCGAGCCTTTCCATGCCTTGGCAGCGCTAAAAACAATCTTTCTGAAATAGGGACTGGGAGCCGAGTATGACCCTCCAACCGTAATCAACATAAAATCAGATCCCTGATTATTTGACGGATTCCGATCGTGCGGCTCCCAACACCCTTAAGAAGGGAATAAAGCCAAATATGGCATATTATCCATAAATGACCGTGTAACCTAATCTTAAAGCACCAATTAGCTTCCTTGGTCGTCGATCCTTATAACAAATGGGATTCAAATCCTATCGGCCTCGTAGCTAATTTGATTCGAATCGTGACGATTTTTAATTTCCTGAGGCATATTCAAGAAGTCAGGTAACTGTCCGCCATCATGCTAGCCATCTATAAATATCCTGTCCTAAAATTTCTTTAGGTACAAACACTCTTTCACTGATAACCCATTGAGGCTCAAGCAGCATCGAAGGGTCTTTTGCGGAGGCCAACCCCAATATTTTCTGCAAGACTATTTTATAGATTCATCTAGATAAAAGATTGATATTTGAATTCAAAAATAAACCGCATCTGAACTGAAGAACGGATTTTTATGGTACCAGAGATTTTACCATGCCAAACTGTGGACCTACAGGATGTCCAATAGAACATGCTTAGTTGCCGAACAATAATGGGAGATGAAGGCGAAGGATAGGCAGGGTCAGAGTTTGCTTGCAACGGCGTGATTGACAAGAAGTTCGTGCTCACTTATATTGTCCACGCGGTTGCCCATCCCTAGGTTGCTCTTTTAATGGTGGACGGAATAAAAGTCTGCCGACTTGATTGTTCCTCCTCTTTTATTGAGGCGAGAATCATCTTTGGCAATTGGCATCCATCACGGTGACAAAGAAGAATATCTTTTCATATGTTCTGCCAGCTGTGTGTTTTTACTAAAGCAAGTCTTGAACCATTTTAAAGCATTCAACCTCCCATACGGTGAGAAGAAAAAAAATAAAACAGAAGTTGGAATGGCGACCAAGCAGAGAGGACCACCCGACGCTGGATGGGGACGCTCGTGGAGACGGTTCCCCAACTCAGCCCGAGGCCGTACGCACCAGGATAAAATGATGGGAGGATTATCAAATAAGGTGGATAGGAGTTGAGACCCGTTCCAACGCGGATATCACCGGAGGATCATCAAGGTCAGAGTTGGAATAGAAGAGGGAAGCAATGAATGGAAGCGTGCCTTGATTGGCCGTACTCTTGGACTTTTTCTAATACTCTAATTACTACTGCTGCTATCGGTAGTTGCTGTTGGAATTATGGTCTAAGAATCGCATTCTAAGATAGTTTCAGTAATGGAGAAATCTAGATGGATGAATAACTTTACTACAAAGAGTCTGAAACTAAGAATCTCTGCTAGGGTATGCATCCAAGTGAATCTGGATGAAGCCTTGGTCCCTAGGGTTGCTCCACTAGAGGAGGATGGAGAACACTTTGTATGGCAAGCCTTTACTTATGAAGGTATTCTATTTTCTTGCTAGGCCTATGGCAGGGTAGATAATTCAGCTACCAAACATGGTTACATAGCAAAACCTGAGAAAGTAGGGATGGTGGATGATGCTGCCAAATCATCCTTCTTGAACATCTGCGAGCATCCGATCGTCTTCTCCGGCATGCCAAGGATCTTCAGCGAGCTTCTCGCGTTCGAGAGCCTGTAAAAATTTCCAGGGACCGAAGATTCCGACGGAAACCCTCCGACGCTCAAGTTAGTGCTCTGGGCAACAACCGTGAGCGAAAGCTCAAAAGGGAGAGAGGTTTAGAGAAGAGCTCTCTGTGAGCAAGAATGAGCGTTTAGGAGTGTTATGTATTGTTGTGGAATTACCTGGTCGGGGGTCCTTCTTACCAAATTTATTAATCTTTGGACATTGTGTGGCTTGCTTGGAAACTTGGAGCCTTGTCATTTAGTGATGAAATGAGTCACGTGAAGTCTCACGATGGACCATGACTTTTAGGGCTCATCTGGTTTGAGTGATTGAGGTCTCATAATGAATGATGACTTTTGTGAATGAAATGTCAGGACCGATGTCTGTGAGACTTGAGGTGCTACCACTTGTCAGATATTTATGATGTTGGCAGCAACGGTGAGGCTTGCTTCTTAGTGGCATATCAAAATTGCAGTTGGTTGATGGGCCAAGTCTCGTCAGAGTGGGTGGCGTTACGACGTTCGCCAGATGCACCTTCCACGTCGCACGTCCGTCATCCTGTGTGATCGATGGTGGATAATGGGGCCAGACATGTGGGCCCCACAGTGCTACCGTTGTACATGACTTCATTAGCCACGTCAAGGAGTGGCAGCCAAAGAATGAGCTTCCACCCATGCATGTAAGCCTTAAATCCATGCACGTAGACCCATTTTGTGCCTTATGTAGGACTCTTGGTGGGCCTACCCGCCATTAATGCCATGTGTTGTGATATACTCCATGTGCTGATACATGTTCCATGTGCTGGAGCTGGGACCATCCATGAAGCCGGCTGAGAGATGGATCCAGGACAAATCCAGAGGTTGAGTGTCGAGGTTGCCTAGAAGGAGAGGGCCGCCGAGGAGAGAGAGCCGCCGAGGAGGACAGACTTGGAAGAAGTGCTGGGAGACGTGGAGCCGGGCTATTGGGAAAGAGCCTGGAGGCGAAAGCCGCTTGGACAGAGCCGTCATACTCTGGTGTTGGAAGAACGAGAGCCGGAAGGCACAGAGGCGAGGCACAAGAAAAGAGAGAGAAGGTGTGCCATCGGGGGATGACCGGGATGAAGATGGCAAAGATCCCATGCGCTCCAGACCATGGCACACACTTCAGTTTTCCGCGGCTTCCGAAAGAAGGTTACAAAGAGACCTCAGCTGATAGAGAGAGAGAGGGAGGCCTAAGGGATTCTTTACCAAAAGTAGGGTGTCAGACCTCCACGACTTGAGAAATAGGCTTCGTCTCCATGCATTAATTGTAAGCACTTGCTGTCTTTTACTTGGACAGATGGATGGTTGTCCATTCAATGACCTCATGTCACTATTAACTCTTCTTTTGTACTTTCCTCGCTTGCGGTGAAGGTAGATGGCCTGGGTGAAAAGTCAGGAGCCATCTCAAAATAGGATCCTGATCATGAGTCAGGCAGAACCCGAATAGAAAAACATCGCGGCCAACTTGGGAGGTCGTCTAGAAAATGCCTAGGAAGCTAGGGCCGCCTAGGAATTGGGCTACCTAGGAATTGCCTAGGCCGAGGAGGATGGGCCAACTTGGGAGGCCGTTTAGGAGCTAAGTGGCCTAGGAAGTCAGGGCCGGGTCCAGATGCAGTCATTGTAGCCTATGGGGTCAACTAGCCTCATCATATGCCCCCCACACTCCTTGAGCTTGTGGGCCTTGCACCCGCCAAGCGAAAAGGGTGTAAAACTTTTTACCTTTGCAGTTCTCTCTCTTTTTTTTTCTTTCAGGTGGAGAAATCCCTTTCTTTGTGTGCTGCTTTGTGTGGACATCTACACGGTCTATGGAGCCATGCTTTGGCCTGTTCAAAAAACTTTAAGCAATATTGAAGGTAAGTTGATTACCTTTGACTGGCTAAGGGCAGCCAATAATCCTGTTCCGATGCAGGGTCCGGAAGTAGATGTTCGTCAACTATAAGCTAGGATTGATCTCTCCCGCTGTGAGCTGACTTGAGGCTTCTAATTGGCCAACGTTGGCCGTTAGCCGCTAAGGCAAAGATAAAGACGTTACAGCTGATAGAGCCGTTGAGGCTGCAATAAAACCATTGAGGTTGTAATGATGCCACTGAGGCAGATATAAGGCTGCTGTGGCTGAAATAAAACTATCTCGGGGGTTTTGAGGTCAGCCCAGGCATTGACTCGGGCTGCTGGAACCATAAGAATTGAACCATCTCGGGGGTTTCTTAGTATCGGCCCGGGGGTGTCCTTATGATCGCGGAGCCACCGAGATCCTTTTGAAACTACCTCGGGGGTTGCTCGGTCGGCCTGAGTGGATATTGAAAAGTTGAATGAAAAGAAACTTTTTCTCAAAGTGTAGGGTACTTAGCTTTCGTAGCTTTTAGCCTTTGCGTCGTGTTTGGTATTGACGTCGATTAAAGGCTTGAAAGCTTTTTCTTTGAACAAATTTGTCTCCTTCTGCTGATTTGAATACTTTAGTATGTTGGCGATCTGCACCCTAGGGAAGCATGTCGATTGAAGGTGGGGAAGTGTCAGTGCCTTCGATTGGGGGGGCTTCAGGATTGTGATGTTTGTTGGTGAACTTGAAGGTGCTCTTACTGATAGCTTGAGCTTGCTCTTGCTAATGAGCTGATGATGCTCTTACTGGTAGCTTGAGCTTGCTCTTGCTGATGAGCTGATAATGCTCTTACTGGAGAGCTTGAGGATGCTCTTGTTGGAGAACTGAGGATGCTCTTATTGGAGAGCTGATGATGCTCTTACTGGAGAGCTTGAGGATGCTCTTACTGGAGAGCTTTCCTACAGGATGAATGATGGCTGGTCTGAGCAGCAATTAAAGGAGGAGCGGAGGCTCTTGCTTGCTGCTGTGTGGCCATGGAATATTGCTCCTTGAGCTTTTGAACAGCTGCTATTAATGCTTGGATTTGCAGGGTGAGGCTGACATGCTGTCTTGCTTGAATGTACTAAGATAGCGGAGGTGGTGGAGCAGAGAGCTGGCCTCTTCTTGCTCAGCTCGTTAAGGGTGCCCCCCCCCCGTATGACTCGCAGAACCCTCTTGGATTCTTGTCATCATCATTTTTTTTATCTATCCATCATTTTGACATGAAGGAAACGAGGATCTGCAAGCTAGCATCACTAACGATCCGTGCTCTGCCCCTTCCTAGTGCACCAATCTGATGCTATCAGATCACCCTCCTAAAACATCTACGAGCACCCGATTGCCTTCTCCGGCATGCCAAGGATCCTCTGGTGAGCTTCTCACATTTATTAGCCTGCAAAAAGTCTAAGGGACCTGAGATTCGATGGCGACCCTCCGACGCTCAAGTTAGTGCTCTGGACAACAGCCATGAGCGAAAGCTCGAAAGAGAGAGAAGCTTAGAGAAGAGCTCTCTATGAGCAAGAATGAGCATTTAGGAGTGTTGTGTGTTGTTGTGGTTACCTGGTCGGGGGTCCCTCTTACCCAATTTATTCATCTTTGGACTTTGTATGGCTTGCTTGGGAAGCTTGGAGCCTTGTCATCTAGTGATGGAATGAGTCACGTGAAGTCTCATGATGGACCATGACTTTTGGGGCTCATCTTTTTGAGTGGTTGAGGCCTCATAATGAATAATGACTTTGTGGATGGAAAGTTAGGACCGATGTCTGTGAGACTTGAGGTACTATCACTTGTCAAAGTATTTATGATGATGGCAGCATTGGTGAGGCTTGCTTCTTAGTGGCATATTAGAACTACAGTTGGTTGATGGGCCAAGTTCCATAGAGTGGGTGGCTGTTACAGTATTCGCTAGATGCGCCCTCCACGTCGCACGTCCATCATCCTATGCAATCGGTGGTGGGTAGTGGGGCCAGGCATGTGGGCCCCACAGTGCTATCATTGTACGTGATTTCATTAGCCACGTCAAGGAGTGGCAGCCAAAGCATGAACTACCACCTATGCATGTAAGCTTCAAATCCATGCATGTAGACCCATTTTGTGCCTTATGTAGGAGTCCTGGTGGGCCTACCCGCCATTAATGCCATGTGTTGTGATATACTCCATGTGCTGGTAACATGTTCCATGTGCTGGAGTTGGGACCATCCATAAAGCCGGCTGATAGGTGGATCCAGGACAAAGCAGAGGCTGAGTATCGGGGCTGCCTAGGAGGAGAGGGCCCTGAGGAGAGGACTACCAAGGAGGACAGACTCAGATGGAGTGCTGAGAGACGTGGAGCCGAGCTTATCAGGAAAGAGCCTGGAGGTGGAAGCCGCTTGGACGGAGCCATCATACTCTGGTGTTGGAAGAACGAGAGCCAGGAGGCATAGAGGCGGGGCACAGGAAAAGAGAGAGAAGGTGTGCCACCGGGGAATGACCAGGATGAAGATAGCAAAGATCCCATGCGCTTCAGACCATCGCACACACTTCAGTTTCCCATGGCTTCCAAAAGAAGGTTACGAAGAGACCTCAGCTGATAGAGAGATAGAGGGAGGCCTAAGGGATTCTTTACCAAAAAGGAGGGTGTCAGACCTCCACGACTTGAGAAATAGGCTTCGTCTCCATACATTAATTGTAAGCACTTTCTGCCTTTTACTTGGACAAATGGAGGGTTGTCCAATTAATGACCTCATGTCACAATTAACTCTTATTTTATACTTGCCTTGCTTGCGATGGAGGTGGAAGGCCCGGATGAAAAGTCGGGAGCCATCTCGAAATGGGATCCTGATCGCAAGTCAGGCAGGACCCAAGTAGAAAAAACATCGCAGTCGACTTAGGAGGCCATCTAGGAAATGCTTAGGAAGCTAGGGCTGCCTAGGAGCTAGGCCGCCTAGGAATTACCGAGGCCGAGGAGGATGGGCTGACTTGGGAGGCCGTTTAGGAGCTGAGCGGCTTAGGAAGTCAGGGCCGAGTCCAGATGTGTTCGTTGTAACCCGTGGGGTCAACTGGCCCCATTAGTGGAGAAAGAGATGAAAGCATTGACGAATATTGAGAAAGTGAATGATTGGATGTATGGCCTCTGGTTATCTACTATTCGTCGGCGCTTTCCATCATACCAGAAGTTTGGGGAAGAAGGCTAAGATATTGAATCAAATCAACCGATAAAAAACTTAACTCAACTCATCTAAGCCTTTTGCCAACTACATGGGATTGGCTACATGAATTTGCTTCCTCCACTCTACTCTATTCAGGACTAAGTCAATATTCAAATTATAAATAGTTATTTCTTTTATAATTATTTTTATCCATGTTAGTTTAGATCTATCTCTACTTCTATTCTTACCATGGATTATTAAAAGATCACTCTTTCTGACTGAAGCATATAAAGGCCTTCGTTCTATATGTCCAAACCATCGTAATCGATTTTCTTTTATTTTATCTTCAATTGAGGCTACTCCTATCATTTCTCTTATATATTTATTTTTAATTCTATTTTTTAAAGTTTTACCACATATCCATCTTAACATGCGTATTTTTGGTACACTTAATTTATTCACTTAATTTATAATCAAGGGACTCAAATTTATATTAATGAAGGGTATACAGTAAATTCTAATCAATAATAGACCCTTAAAGTATTCATATATCTTGAAGGCTACATCTTCCTAAAAGCTAATCATCCTTCTATTAGCATTAACTAATGAAGTAATTCAATAGCACCAATTTCGACCTGCTAGCGCCTTTTTCGACCTGATGCCACCAAGTAAAAGAATGTGCTACTTCAATCAAGAATCTTTAATCTTTATTTTTAATAATTTTTGTTCTCATATATATTAATTAAGAATTTCTTTAAAATCTTTCTGGTTGCTCCACTTTGTCTGCGTTTGGTTAACTAATTTATCTTTTTTGTCCAGCAGCTCAATCTCATGTAAGAGGTTTTGTTTGATTTCTTTATTCCCTTTAATCCTTTCTGCTGACCATTTCTGACGTCCATTAAGGCTAATACCTGTCAATATTGTAGTTACTTCCATTCAATTCCAATACGTCGAGATATAGCATCCAAGGCTTTGGTAATTGCTCGTGAGACAAACGTAGCGAGTAACAGTGTGGCGAATGTAGACTTGACTTGGCCCAACCACGGAGTTGATTGCTAAAAAATCATGTGACAACATATATATATATATATATATATATATATATATATATATATATATATATTCTGTGATCGCCACCACCTATCGGATTTTGACTGCTAATACAATCATGCAACTGTAATAATCGAACATATTTTATGCATCATGTGACGTACGTGCAGCACAGCATGGATGGTGATGACGCTCAATCACCTCTTCTGGACGTCGGGAACGGAGGCTCTTCTTCGCCGGGTTACCTGCAGAAAAGTCCCAGGACCGGAGAGGGTTCTCGGTGGGACCCTCCGATGCTCAAGTCAGCAACTGAGGTCACAGCAGAGAAGGAGCTCGAGAGAGCTCTTGGAGAAGGGAGAGATCTCAGAAGGACCAGAATTTTCCTCTGAGAATTAGGGTTTCAAGTGTGTAAACTTGCGTTACCTGGTTCTCGAAGTGATTTACCCTTTTTATAGGGGTTGATGCTGGCACGATCATGTGGGATTGCGTGAAGTCAGAATGTCTGCTGAGCCCTTGCATGAATCTGGGCTGGTTAGTGGGCTACGTCCCATCAGAAAGGGAGAAAGCGATCGGTGGGCTAAGTCCCATCAGCCGGCCGGGCTGTTGGGTTGTCGGATCTGGCGCTGTCGGGCGGCGCGCGTCAGAGAGGCAGTTTCTTGAACCGCTAGGGCTGATCTGGCGGGAACTGGAAATCCCGTCTTATCAGGGCCGAGCCGGGTCAACCCGAGATGGCTGGGGCCAATCCGCTGGCAAGACAGTGCCGGGGGGGCCGAATCGACGGACTTGGAGGCGTCGGGGCCGAGTTGGGCCGGCCGGCGATGGCCTTGGCCGACTCGGCGGAACTGGAGATGCAGGGTCCGAGTTGGGCCGGCCGGGGATGGCCTTGGCCGACTTGGCGGAACTGGGACGCCGGGGCCGAGTGGGCCGGCCGGGGATGGCCTTGGCCGACTCGGCGGAACTGGAGACGCCGGGGCCGAGTAGGGCCAGCCGGGGATGGCCTTGGCCGACTCAGTGGAACTGGAGAACCGGAGCCGAGTCGGGCCGGCCGGGGATGGCCTTGGCCGACTCGGCGGAACTGGAGACGCCGGGGCCGAGTAGGAGAGTGCTGGGGCCGACTGGGAGGTGCCGGGGCCGGCTAGCTTGGAGACGTAGGGGGCTGGCTAGGAAGTTGCCGGGCCGCTTGGGAAGGTGCCGGGGCCGGCTAGGAAGTGCCGGGGCCGGCTGGGAAGTGCCGGGGCTGCCTAGCTTGGAGACGTAGGGGGCCGGCTAGGAGAGTGCCGGGACCGACTGGGAGGTGCCTGGCCGCCTAGCTTGGAGACGTAGGGGGCCAGCTAGGAGGGTGCCGGGCCGACTGAGAGGTGCCGGTCTTGGAGCCGTCGGCCTTTGGGGCCATCGGTCTTGGAGCCGTCGGCCTTTGGGGGTCAGTCTTGGAGGTGTCGGCCTTTGGGGCCGTCGGTCTTGAGGTGTCGGCCCTCGGGGCCATCAGTCTTGGAGCCGTCGGCCTTTGGGGCCATCGGTCTTGGAGGCATCGGCCTTCGAGGCCGTCAGTTTTGGAGGTGTCGGCCTTTGGGGCCGTCGGTCTTGGAGCCGTCGGTCATGGAGCCGTCGGCCTTTGGGGCTATCGGTCTTGGAGCCGTCGGCCTTTGGGGCCGTCGGTCTTGAGGTGTCGGCCCTTGGGGCCGTCAGTCTTGGAGCCGTCGGCCTTTGGGGCCGTCGGTCTTGGAGGCGTCGGCCTTCGGGGCCATCGGTCTTGGAGTCATCGGCCTTTGGGGCCGTCGGCCTTTGGCGCCGTCGGTCTTGGAGGTGTCGGCCCTCAGGGCCATCAGTCTTGGAGCCGTCGGCCTTTGGGGCCGTCGGTCTTGGAGGCATCGGCCATCGGGGCCGTCAGTCTTGGAGCCGTCGGCCTTTGGGGCCGTCGGTCTTGGGGCCGTCGGCCTTTGGGGCCGTCGGTCTTCGAGGTGTCGGCCTTTGGGGCCGTCGGCCTTTGGTGCCATCGGTCTTGGAGGTGTCGGTCCTCGGGGCCGTCAGTCTTGGAGCCGTCGGCCTTTGGGGCCGTCGGTCTTGGAGGCGTTGGCCTTCGGGGCCATCGGTCTTCGAGCCATCGGCCTTTGGGGCCATCGGTCTTGGAGCCATCAGCCTTTGGGGCCGTCGGTCTTGGAGCCGTCGGCCTTTGGGGCCGTCGTCTTGAGGTGCGCCTTTGGGGCCGTCCAAAAAAAAAATTTATTTTTCGTGGGGTCAACTGGCCCCATCAAATGCCCCCCGCACTCCTTGAGCTTGCGCACCCCGTATCAGCTAAGCGAAAGGAGTGTAGAACTTTTACCTTGGCATCTGCTCTTTCATGTTAGCTTTAACTATGATTCCTTCTGGGTGGGGAAACCTCTTTCCTCTTGCGCTGCCTTGGATGGACGTCTGCGTGCCTTCTTTGGCTAGCTGAGGGTGGCTAGTAATCCTCTCCCAACGCGGAGTCTGAAAGTCTTTTGAACCCCGAGGGTGACCTGAGAGCTGAGAGTCGTCATGTTACTTTTGAACCATCTTGGGGGTTTGTGTGCCGCCCAAGTGGCGACTCAGCCGGGTACGGAGCCTCTAGGGTCTTAACCTACTCGGGGGCACCGCCGTGTCGGGGCCGAGTGGTGTCCCATGGGCCACGATGCCAGTGAGCTCCTTTTGAACAATCTTGGGGGTTTGTGTGCCGCCCAAGTGGTGACTCAGCCGGGTACGGAGCCTTTAGGGTCTTAACCTACTCGGGGCACCACCGTGCCGGGGCCGAGTGGTGTCCCGTGGGCCGCAATGCCAGTGAGCTCCTTTTGAACCATCTTGGGGGTTTGTGTGCCGCCCAAGTGGCGACTCAGCCGAGTACGGAGCCTTTAGGGTCTTAACCTACTCGGGGGCACCGCCGTGCCGGGGCCGAGTGGTGTCCCGTGGGCCGCAATGCCAGTGAGCTCCTTTTGAACCATCTTGGGGGTTTGTGTGCCGCCCAAGTGGCGACTCAGTCGGGTACAGAGCCTTTAGGGTCTTAACCTACTCGGGGGCATTGCCGTGCCGGGGCCGAGTGGTGTCCCGTGGGCCGCGATGCCAGTGAGCTCCTTTGAACTATCTTGGGGGTTTGTGTGCCGCCCAAGTGGCGACTCAGCCGAGTACAGAGCCTTTAGGGTTTAACCTACTCGGGGCACCGCCGTGCCGGGGCCGAGTGGTGTCTCGTGGGCCGCGATGCCAGTGAGCTCCTTTTGAACCATCTTGGGGTTTGTGTGCCGCCCAAGTGGCGACTCAACCGGGTACGGAGCCTTTAGGGTCTTAACCTACTCGGGGGCACCATCGTGCCGGGGCCGAGTGGTGTCCCATGGCCGCAATGCCAGTGAGCTCCTTTTGAACCATCCTGAGGGTTTGTGTGCCGCCCAAGTGGCAACTCAGCCGGGTACAGAGCCTTTAGGGTCTTAACCTACTCGGGGGCACCGACGTACCGGGGCCGAGTGGTGTCCCGTGGGCCGCGATGCCAGTGAGCTCCTTTTGAACTATCTTGGGGGTTTGTGTGCCACCCAAGTGGCGACTCAGTCGGGTACTGAGCCTTTAGGGTCTTAACCTACTCGGGGGCACCGCCGTGCCGGGGCCGAATGGTGTCCCATGGGCCGCGATGCCAGTGAGCTCCTTTTGAGAGACTTGGCGCAAGGGAGAACAAGCTGTGGCGTCAGAAGGGCCTTCTTTATTACTCATGCTTCTGGGAGTACATCATTGGTAATATTGGCGGAGGTTGTCCACATTCCAGGTACATGGAATGGGTTTCCCATCGAGTTCCTCTAGTTTGTATGCCCCCCGGTGGAGTGTTTCGGTGATGTGGTAGGGACCCTCTCAGGAAGTACATTACCCGGCAAGTCCTCCCCCCTCGGTCGTTTAGGTGCAGAAGCTGATCCCCAAGACACCATCCCGATCGTCCGCTCCGTGGGGGTGTTGTCGACGGTGGCTTGAGCTGGTGGAGGCCCCATGATGGCTGGTAGCGGCTGTGGCGCCTTTTGGACATACTTGCCGAGGTAGCCCCGCTGGATGAGCTCCTCGACAGCCCGCTTCAAGCTGTAGCAGCTGTCGGTATCGTGGCCGTAGTCCCGGTGGAAACGGCAGTAACGGCTCACGTCGCGGGGTGCACCTTTCTTCATGGGGGGAGGATGTTGGAGGTAAGGCTCGCCTCGATCTCCATCGGGATGTGGGATCGAGGGGCAAGGAGAGGAGTGAGCTTACTCTCATCGGGGACAGGGCTCCGATGCCTGTTCTCGGAATGACGAGGCGGGTCAGCTCGCTTGTGTCGAGGGGGCTCGCTGGGCTCGGGGCAAGCAGGCTTGTGGCCGGAGTTTCTTGAAGATTCCCGGCGGGTGAAGTCAGCTTCATCCGCGCGGATATATTTCTGAGCTCGGAGGAGGAGATCAGAATAAGAGCTTGGGGGCTTCTTATCCAAGGAGAAAGTGAAGCGGGACGGGAGGAGTCCCCGCTTCAACGCCAGGGTGGTCACCGCATCGTCGAGATGGTAGACCTCGAGGGCGGCGGTCTTGAATCGGGATACGAAGTCCTGCAGTGACTCTCCTTCCTTCTGACGGATGGAGAAGAGACTGTCAGCTACCCTTAGGATTCGCCGGCAGGCATCAAAGTATGCCAGAAAGGCTTTCTCCAGCTCCCGAAAGGAGTCGATGCTGTGAGGGGGCAGGCGTGAGTGCCATGCACGGGCGGCCTTCCGTAGGGTGGCGGGGAAGGCTTTGTAGAGAAGGGCATCTGAAGCACCCTGGACTTGCATCATAGCTTTGTAACTCTCGAGGTGGTCGAGGGGGTCGGTCGTACCATCGTACGGGTCGACCTAGGGGAAGTGGAACCTGGAGGGAACCGGTTCCTCCAGTATGCGGCGAGTGTAAGGAGGACGAGTGTCGAACTCTTCCTCCGGCTGATGGTTGATCTTCTTGGCGAGCTCATCGAGGCGCCTGTTGTACTCCTCCAGGCGTTCCTCCGCCTGGCGACTGATCGTTGGGGCCCTCCGAGATGGCTCGGAGGAAGAAGAAGAAGAAGAGGAAGAAGGAGGTGGAGACGGAAGTCGGGACTTCCACCTGGGTTCCTCGTGACGATGTGGCTTGGGAGAAGATTTGTTGGGGCCACGGTCAGAGGACCGTGGCCGCTTGGAGGGACCATGGCCGCTTGGAGGGCTCGCGTCGAGGCTTCCTAGGGGAAGCCTGACGTCGGTCGGTCTCTCGCCGATCGGCTTCCCGCCGAGGAGAACCTCCCCTCGCCGACTGCTGACTGGCGGGGGGAGCGGTCTGGTGCTGGGTGGCCACGACTACTGCTGCTGGAGCCCGTGGACCATGGCGGTGAGATTCTGGATTTGCTGGGAGAGGGTTGCCAGCTGTTCCGTTGTTTGGACAGTGGCGTCCGGCGGCGGGCAGGTGACCAGAAGGTCGGCAGCAGAGGGATTGGCCTCTTGCTGTCTAGTTGGTGGGGGAAACCCCACTGGGCAGCTGATGGAGGCGTCTGAGCTCGTGTCACCACCATGGCTTCTGTAAGAAGAGAGGGGACGAAAGATGTAGCTCAGGGAGAACGTTTGCTACTTTTTCTTATCCCCCATTCCTGGCGCGCCAATCTGATGACGCTCAATCACCTCTCCTGGACGTTGGGAACAGAGGCTCTTCTTCGCCGGGTTACCTACAGAAAAGTCCCAGGACCGGAGAGGGTTCTCCGGTGGGACCCTTCGATGCCCAAGTCAGCAACTGAGGTCACAGCAGAGAAGGAGCTCGAGAGAGCTCTTGGAGAAGGGAGAGATCTCAGAAGGACCAGAATTTTCCTCTGAGAATTAGGGTTTCAAGTGTGTAAACTTGCGTTACCTGGTTCTCGAAGTGATTTACCCTTTTTATAGGGGTTGATGTTGGCACGATCACGTGAGATTGCGTGAAGTCAGAATGTCTGCTGAGCCCTTGCATGAATATGGGCTGGTTAGTGGGCTACGTCCCATCAGAAAGGGAGAAAGCGGCGGTCGGTAGGCTAAGTCCCATCAGTCGGCGGGGCTGTTGGGTTGTCGGATCTGGCGCTGTCGGGCGGCGCGCGTAAGAGAGGCGGTTTCTTGAACCGCTGGGGCTGATTTGGCGGGAACTGGGAAATCCCATCTTATCAAGGCCAAGCCGGGTCGACCCGAGATGGCTGGGGCCAATCCCGCTGGCAAGACAGTGCCGGGGCAGGGCCGAATCGATGGACTTGGAGGTGCTGGGGCCGAGTTGGGCCGACCAGGGATGGCCTTGGCTGACTCAGCAGAACTGGAGATGCAGGGTCCGAGTCGAGCCGGCTGGGGATGGCCTTGGCCGACTTGGCGGAACTGGAGACGCCGGGGCCGAGTCGTGCCGACCGGGGATGGCCTTGGCCTACTCGGGGAACTGGAGATGCCGGGCCCGAGTAGGGCCGGCCAGGGATGGCCTAGGCCGACTCAACGGAACTGGAGACGCCGGAGCCGAGTCGGGCCGGCCGGGGATGGCCTTGGCCAACTCGGCGGAACTGGAGATGCCGGGGCCGAGTAGGAGTGTGCCGGGGCCGACTGGGAGGGCCGGGGCTGGCTAGCTTGGAGAGGTAGGGGGCCGGCTAGGAAGTTGCCGGGCCGCTTGGGAAGGTGCCGGGGCCGGCTAGGAAGTACCGAGGCCGGCTGGGAAGTGCCGGGGCCGCCTAGCTTGGAGACGTAGGGGGCCGGCAAGGAGGGTGCCGGGGCCGACTGAGAGGTGCCGGTCTTGGAGCCATCGGCCTTTGAGGCCGTCAGTCTTGGAGCCGTCGGCCTTTGGGGCCGTCGGTCTTGGAGGTGTCGGCCTTTGGGGCCGTCGGTCTTGGAGCCGTCGGTCTTTGGGACCGTCGGTCTTGGAGGTGTCGGCCTTTGGCAACATCGGTCTTGGAGGTGTCGGCCCTCGGGGCCGTCAGTCTTGGAGCTGTCAGCCTTTGGGGCCGTCGATCTTGGAGGCGTCGGCCTTCGGGGCCGTTGGTCTTGGGGCCGTCGGCCTTTGGGGCCGTCGGTCTTGGAGGCCGTCGGTCTTGGAGCCGTCGGCCTTTGGGGCCGTCGGTCTTGAGGTGTCGGCCCTTGGGGCCGTCAGTCTTGGAGCCGTCGGCCTTTGGGGCCATCGGTCTTGGAGGCGTCGTCCTTCGGGGCCGTCAGTCTTGGAGCCGTCGGCCTTTGGGGCCATCGGCCTTTGGCGCCATCGGTCTTGGAGGTGTCGGCCCTCGAAGCCATCAGTCTTGGAGATGTCGGCCTTTGGGGCCGTCGGTCTTGGAGATGTCGGCCTTTGGGGCCGTCGGTCTTGGAGCCGTCGGCCTTCGGGGCCTTCGGTCTTGGAGGTGTCGGCCTTTGGGGCCATCGGCCTTTGGCACCGTCGGTCTTGGAGGTGTCGGCCCTCGGGGCCGTCAGTCTTGGAGCCGTCAGCCTTTGGGGCCATTGGTCTTGGAGGCGTCGGCCTTCGGGGCCGTTGGTCTTGGAGCCGTCGGCCTTTGGGGCCGTCGGTCTTAGGGCCGTCGGCCTTTGGAGCCGTCGGTCTTGGAGGTGTCGGCCTTTGGAGCCGTCCAAAAAAAAAAAAATATTTTTCATGGGGTCAACTGGCCCCATCAGATGGTGTTAACAATGACCAATTCCATGACATCATGTGGTTGGGACCTTCTTTCTTTTTGCCTTTTTTTCAAGGGAATCCCTACGTGTGAACGTAGGGGATAAAAATTAAAAAACCGCTGCCAAGAACATTCCCATGTCCTGGTCAAACAGCCGCTGCTACCGTCTATAGCGATGTAATAGACGAACAAAAAGTTTGTGCCAAAACTCGACGTCTTGCACTTAGAAATTTCTACCAAACCCATCACAGGTTCCGTGAACTTAATCGTGTAATTTATGTCTCAAAGCCCAAGAAAATTCGTAGTCCATGACACCCGTGACCTCCCTAGTATACAATAGAACAAAGGCTATATATACCAACACCACCTTTAGATTGTTATTAGCCATCAAATAGACTTCATATCTGAAAGCACAAATAGGTTCTTCTTGTTTTGGGTGTAGTGTGCGAAAGAGAAGGATATATAGCAAGAGGAAGAAGATGGGTGCATCACTTGAAGCTTTGGCCATGGCCGGTGCCGACTATGCCGAATGTGATATAGACTTCGAAACATTGGATGACGCTTATCCGCCGCATCTGTTGGTCCTCCAGGAGGGAATGGAGAGCAAAGGTGTTCGTGAATGCAGAGTTGATGAAGAGGAGATGAAGACGAGATTGGTTGCGTGGGCCAAAGCTGTCGCTTCCTGGATACGAGAAAAGTTTTCTGAATGATGCTTTGTGTTCATATATAATGATATGGCCCAGAATTCTTTCGAAATGATCCAGTTTAGATTATCATAAGCTGGCTAACGTCTCGCTCTTGTTGATAGCAGTGCGAACTGCACAAAGTTGCCTTCTTGCCTTCATGTTTATTCTTTTTCTCCCTCCATTTAGGGTGTTCATTCTTTGCCGGTCGTTGACCAGCTTTTGTTTGAGATTTTTTTTTTTGTTTCTTTTTTGTTGGGGAGAGAATATTATTTTCAATAAAATCTTAATTCTATCAGCTCATTATTCACTGAGAAGCAGCAGAAGAAGGGTGAGAAGGATTCCGCCTCCTTTTATTTCTGTTGTCTGTATATGTTTTCATTATCTCAATGGATTCTGGATGGGTTTTCCTTTCCTTTTCTTTTTTAAATAAGGAGAAATAAGTTTTGCACTCATTTGGACTTTGTTAAAATGGATTGCATTGTGGAGCTTGATTTTTGGTTTTCATAATACTAAAAATTACGATTCTATATATTGTCTGGCCGGCAGCCGTGGATTGCAAAGCAAGAATTTGCAATGAGTTATATGAGTGATCACTAGGTGCCAATGATTAAATAAATAAAATAAATAAAGTTTGGATCTGGCTTGACCAAAACTTCGACCTTAATTCTAGATGTGACTTAGGACTCGACAAAGAGATGGTTCTCGTGTTCAAATTATGAACAAGATGACAAATAGAAGATCTAAACGTTATGTGGGTGACTTTTTCCTGACACTTTCAGTGTTTTATTTCAACATCTTCTATTAATTAAGTAATTTCTTGTCCACTTATTTTTCTAGACTATTATTTTCTCTTGGTGTATCTAATATTAAGGTAATGAAACCTTGAACCTTATAACTAGATGAATTTCTATAGATTATATGCGCTCGGTCTATGTACTAACGTGGAAATATATGCATGATTTGGAGTGGGCTGAATATTGTTTCAGGTTGTTTCAAATCAGATATTATTAAGGCATCGCTTAGATGGAGTATACAACAAACCTAGGAGCCTATATAGAAATCCCAATGAAGATTAAGGAATAGCTAAATGAGCCATTTAATTATGAGGTCAAATTCATGTGAGATTGGATAGAGTTATATCTTAACTATCAAAAATTATTTTTACGAGTCCAGCTAATGATTTAGAAGGATTATTGTACCTGATGTTGATTTGATGAGCTATTTGGATAGGTCTGAAAAGAATCCGGGAAGCAAAATTCCTCATATCCAAAATTAATTTTGAATTTTTTTTTTGAAAAGCACCACTTTATGCTGTATATTTTTATTTTTTTATCGTGGATAATTTTTAATATCTACGAAGTGATAACTTACGGATAAGTCTATTGGACTTCAGCAATTTCAATTTGTGTTTTTATCTCTAGAACAACTAGTCAAACTCATTATGCTATTTATAGTAAATGTTTATTGGATATAGCTTATAATTTATCAAGAGTTGGGTGATATCGCAGCAGATAATTTTGACGTAAGAGTTCAGTTCAAGCTTCGTACCATTTTTGAAATTTTTTATATCTTTTGTTTTTTGAAAAAATTGATCTCTTTGGTAGAAAAGAGATATGACCCAAATTTAGAGAAAGGGGTCTTATTAGTAGTATAAATAGAGACTTAATTCGCATCCGAGTTTGTGTATGGATTTTGAAGAAAGTAAATTGTTTTTGAAGAGAGGGTGGGAGGGGAGTATTTGCAAAAACCTTGCTTTCAAGTTTTTTCTAGCAAGATGATTTCTTTCGTACTCTGTTGGATCAGTACTTAATGTTATGCTGAGGAAAAAAATGGTCCAATTTAGCTATCTTGCATGCAGGCTTCACTATCATCTTTCAAAATAAGTTCAAGTTCAAGATGATTACTCTTATTTATTACTCCTAAAGTATAACAAGTCTGTATATATAGCCATCATGGCCAGGTAATTCTTGGCTCATTAAGATGAGGTATATTGTTCCATGACTCTGTTATAATAATTTAATCAAAAGATATTATTAAGATTACTTAATTTTATATAATTAAGCTTCTAAGATGTACATAGCATGCAAATGATGTGAAATTAAATACATATTAGCATAAGCTCTCTTTCTTACATACACATACATACATATGCATAACTTAGCTACATTTTCATTTGGATCTCGGAGCTGCTTCATCATTTCCATCTTTTTCATCTTTAAAATTCAATAATTGTTTGGATCCAAAGATAGAAGAGGTGGCTCATGAATTCAAACTTGACTATATTCGAATGTAATCAAGCCTATCTTTCTCTCTATATATAGCTAGACTTAGCTACACTTATATACAGTTAAGCCTAGATTCGATCGTTCTTTTCATCCTTGAATCCATAAAAATCATGAACCCTAAAAATGAAAATGATGTGTTCTATTTCCTTAAGCAAATTTATTTTCTGACATATCGGGTTTGATGCATGCCAGAATAATGTTTTATTAAAAATAAAAATAAAATCAAAGAAATGACTTATTAAAATAATAAATATTTAAAATTAGTCATGATGCTGAATAAAACTATAAGCGATTGATATAATTTTTTCTTTCAAGAGTCAGAACAGAGGATGCCTCGTCAAAACTGGGACGAGGATGTAATTGGATTCAGATCATGACAGTTTCCGGTGACCTCTGACTTCACCAGATCAATCAATTGATATCTTTGAAAGGATGGGAGTTCAATGGTTCATCCACCACACAATCCTTTGAACTTTTTTTTTTTTTTTAACCTTCTAAAGAGCAGAGCTCAATTGGAGCCGTTCAACCTTATCCTTATCCACTATATAATGCTCATGTGCCTCTAACGTTGCCATTATGGCACCATCCACAAATAATAAAAATATCATTATTTTTTATTAAATTATAAAATAGTGATAAAATTTGAGCATTTAAGAGACTGAAGCACCCTACGTTCGTTCAATAGAATCACTGCCAAGAAGAAAGAGTGGTGGACGTTGCCTTGGACTCTCAAATCTTCCTTCTTCTTAGGCGTACGTCGGTTTGGTCTCACGTTTCTCACGCGGCTGGTGAAGCCAAAGGATTAGTTGTAGCATTGTAGCAGAAAACTTGGTCTCCTACCTACTTAATTAATTTGAGAGGGGGATATTTTTTGTTGTTTTTTGAGAGGAAGGCCCACCCACTTAATTTGCTGCACATCTTAGTTCCACTACAAGTCAAGCGTTCATCTAAACAGCAAAGTAGAAACCACATAATAAGTCGATGATGTTCTCAATAGTAGACTTCTTCCAAGTTCACACATTACCTAATCGCTTGAGGTAGGCTCCTTTCAAACTTAACACTAACTAAATAATAATAAATTTTGCACATGATTCGCTACCCTGCTATTGTAACTCTAAAATCAACACCCACACCAACACTTTAGCATGCACCTTCTTTACACCTCCCTTACTGAGAACTATAGGGTTCCATATTTGGGATGCGGTATTCCTGTTGATATAGTATCACACTTGCTCAAATTGGGTATGGATCCCACATCTAATGTTAGTATATATACTTAATCTTGGTTAAACATGAACAAAGCAAAGACCTAATTGTCTAGCTAAAAGATATTCAGCATGGTTGCCAAGGATTGCGCTTCTTAATATGGATTGTCTCATTTGGAGTTCTAAAGAGTTTGGTATTCTAATACCAGTATGCCTTGATTCTGTTTTTTTTTTTTACTTCTTTTTTTTCAATTAAACAGTGAGGGAAGAAGAAATTTCCTCACTGAATGTTATTTAGATCAAAGTTATTTACAACAAAGATGACATAAGAAAAGAAGAAAATATATTACAAATATTTCTATAAGGTTTCACCAACTTTTCTAGTATCAGTTTTTCCAAAGATTGAAGCTCACCAAAAATCTTGTTGATAATCGAAGGATGGGAAGCATTATTTTTCAGAAAGAATCTAACATTTTTTTAGTTGACACATGCCACATGAAAACTTTAATCAGTTAATTGTAACTTTCCTCCTACTAACTGACACCTTCTTCCTCTTCTGATCTAATCAGAGCTTATAAATGCTAGAAGGCAATTTTTTCATACTAGATAACTGACCAAGTATTCCAGAATTAACCTTGAAAAAGGTAAGTTAATAAACAAATGGTTCATCAATTCTTGATTGGCCTATACATCATGCATCAATCATTCATTGGTCATCTTTTTTTCGCAAGAACTTCAATGGAATGTTTACTGAGAAGGACAAATTAAAATAATATCTTAATTTTCTTTGAAAAAATGGCTTTCCAAATTGATCCATGAAAAAGATATTTTAGTCTTGGGTTGTTGATGAATCGGATCATGAATGCATGGAGCAATTATTATCCCTCTTTGATTTCCAAATTGATATATCCACTGCCCATATTAGGGACAGAGGATAAAATTAAAGACTTTGGATAGAAGACTTTGAAGGCCTTTTTTTTTCATAATTTGATATGTATAATTGCTTGAGTATTTAAAGGTATATTATCTAAGACTCACACTCTAAGCCTTCTCTTTTCAATAGAATTGGGACATCAGCAATTAGATATACCATTTTCATAGATAACTTTGCAGTTAGGGCAAATCATTTTTCTAAACATACTTCCAACAAATATTTGGTAGCATGACATAGATAAATTTAATGAAAACTGTACTTTTTAATGGGTAATGAAGTAAATTAAAGTTTAGAAATTATGCTCCTCTTCTTATTAACAAGAGGTTTTGAGTTCAACTTAATAACAAATGAAACAATTGTGGCTAGTATTTGATTGACTTGCTCTAAATGGCACCAATGGAGAATCCTATGCCATAAAATAACCATAATCATTCAGCCTTATCTCAGTTATTTGAGCATGTCGTATACATTGGAGGGATGATGATGTTAAACATTTCAGGGTTTACATGAACTAATTTATAATGTTTGTCTCGGAGATGCCTATATGTGAATAATTTCTTCCTCTTTCTTACACTCTTTGATTCGCTGAATAATAAAGCTTTAAATTACATACATCTTCCATCCATGCAAAAGGGGAGCTTCTATTTGCCCTGCAAAAATTGCTCTTTACACCCTTAAATTTTTTAATTTCCTAAACTATCCTTAAAACCCTCGCCCTCCCTCCCTCCCTTCCCAGTTCGTTCCGGCGCCTCCCTCCTCCTCCCCCCCCCCCCCCCAATTTGCTCCGTAGACCCCCTTTCGGCTTTTCCCTCAGTTCACTCCGGCAATGCCCCCCTTCCATGTTCGCTCCGGCATCCCCGCCCCCTAGCTTTCCCTCCGTTCGCTCTGACGGACTCTCTCTCCCTCGGCTTTCCCCTTCCCTCCGTTCGCTCCGACGATTTTTACTTCGGTGTCTTCCTCCCTTCCCTCTCCTCCTCGAGCACCAGGGCAAGAGAAAGTCAGGGAGGAGGATTGGGGGGGGAGGGGGAAGCCAGGGAGGGGTGCACAGGAGCGAATGGGAGAGGTGTAGTGAGCAATTTTTGCTGTGCAAATAGAAGCTCCCATACAAAAGATATAATAGTGAATAGTCAGCATATCCCTATCAAAGTAATGCGGTGAAGGATTCGTAGTCTAACAGAGGGTAATCATAACCCTAATCATTCACACGTCCACACGGTTGTTGATCGATGAAACTTTGAAAGGCCTCCCTTTCCATATAAAATTATACGTGTCCTATTTCCACACCGTGCGTGTTCCTCGCGACGCGTTTCATTCGATGGTGTCAACCTCCATCCAATCCCTGTTTGCTTTGTTCTATATAAAAAGTCAAGCAAATTACAATCCAGTGGGCACCAACAAATAGGAAGCTAATTAACACCAAAGCCATTTCAGGCTCTTGGAAAATGGCTTTGGGATCTCATGAAGCCACTGCCAGCACTCCCTACAACCAGACTAAGCTGTTCTTTAGTCGACGTCCAACAGTGCTTTTAGTTCCCGGTGATAAAAAAGATCAGCCGATCGACCCATTGGTTTGGAGGGACGAGCAAAGGATGAAGCAAGAGTTGGTGGCTTGGGCTAAAGCCGTTGCCTCTTCTGTTGTGAACTCATCATATCACAACAACACCAAACAGAAGGATTAGAGAAGTTCTGAAAATTGTCATGTTTGCTACTTCCCTTAATTTGTAGCAGCTCAATCTTTTCTCTCATGTACGCCTCTTGATGCTCTTTTCTTTGGAGCATACTGTTTATCTTTTTCCCCAGTCCTTTGAAAAGAAAGGTCATGTTTGCTAGTTTTGTAGTGTTTTTCTGAAAATAATCATACTAATAGAAATGGTTTTCTTTTCTTTTCTTTTCTTTCTTGCCCCATATATACCGATGCATGCATACATAACACTGCAAACATCGTATGAATCCAAGCAAACTCATAAACTGGTAGCTCAGTTGATTTCCTCTATCTTTCAAGTGAAAGGTGTTAGATTGCAACAAATAACCAATGTAGTATTTAAACAACAATAACAAGGTTTTTAATGTATAGTTACAACTAATGATATCTAAAACAGATAACTTTTGAATTATATGTATTCAGTCATTTTAATTAGGTAGAGCACTTGTTTTGCAAAAGCCATCCTCCGTCCCCCAGCCCCACGCCCACCAAAACCCCATGCATCTTAATTATCTTCTTCTTACGAGGGAATCATAAATGAATGCAGATTAATTCTGGTTCAAGATAGGATTTCATGGATCTAGGAAGTGATTTGGAAAAGTTGCTTTCTTTCATTAAGCCATCTAAGAGTGTTAATTCCCCAGTCGGAGGTTATCTACCAAAGGAACTTTTCTGTAAACTCCTATAATTTTCTCAATCAAAGTGATATTCTTTAATGTAACAAACTATACGTTTGAGAAGTTCTTGCAAAAAGGATTGGCCCATTAGCTCTGATTGCCTTTTCAGCAGCTCCTCCATAGAGACAATCTTCCATCTGTTTTTGAAGTGCTCCTACTCTAAAGATGTATAGACTTAGTTTTGAGATCGATGGCATATTTCTTGTAAGCTAGCTTAGATATTTTCATCACCTCTAAACTTCCTGGAGAAGAAGAAATATCCCAAGGACTTTGAAACAGGCTTAGGATCAACTGGTTCTCATCATTTGGTGGCTCATTTGGAAAGAAAGGAATATCAGAATCTTCTCTTCTAAATCATCATTCTTGATAGCGATTGCTCATCAAACTTTCTTCTCTTTTAACTCTTAGGGATATATCTCTATTTGTATGACTAAAGAAGGCAATTGGTTCCTTAAAGCTAGATTGAATACTAGCTGGTCTTTTTATATATTCTTGCCTTCTTGTAAATATTTCCTTGATAGAAGGGAAGATAATTGACTCAGATGAAGTAATGAACAACTTGCCCATTTATGGTGCCCATGGTTGCTTGGACTAGCCTTTCCCAAAGTTAGCATGGTCTATACATGAATCCTTCACTAAATATCATCACAACAAACGCAACAAATTATTATGTTACCGATCCTTCATCTATAATTATTTCCTAAACTTTTTTTTGGTGGTAGAAACTAAATTCGACACAAACTTGATCCGAACCCACTTGAAATTATAGAGTTAGAGTTTTACTCTGTTTGACCCAAAGTTAAAATGGCCCGAATTCAAAATCATCCAAAAATTATATTTGAGTAAGATATATTTTTTAATTTTTTATATTTTATATTTTATATTCTTTGATATATAATATTTTAATATTTTATATATTTTGATATATAATTAATATAATCAATGATAATGTGATTCCAAAAATGATAAGATTAGAAATATAATTTTTTAAGTTAAGTATTATTGAATGATCGATATCAATAGCCTCAAACATCCTTAAATAATAAAAAATGACAAAGTAGAAGTAAGCATGATTTTGATTTCTTTTTAATTTATAGGTTTAAGCATATTTTCAACATTTGCTTAATTTATTTTATAAGCTTATTAATAATTTAATATTAATAATTATTTAATTTTAAATATATACTTTTATAAACCATTACTTGTTATATTATTTTAATTTTATATAAATTTATAATTATTATTTCTATTAGTATCTAATTATACTGTAATTTTATATCTATCTCCTCTAATAATTAGTAACAAATAGATAAAAAATGATTAAATTAATCATTAATAAATTATTTAAAAAATAAGAAGAAAACATGCATTGAATTCTTAATAAATTCGAAAGTGATTTAAATCTGAAAATAATCTAAATTGAAAATGATTGCCATCTTTTCTAAACTTAACTTTCATCCATGTTTCAATGTTGCTCTCTGCCTATTATTTCCATGCGTATGGAGTATCTACTATCTAGAGAGCAGTCGAAATGCATGAGAAGAAGTCGTGTGAATTGAACGGCAAAACGTCAAAGGATGCGACCGTCGAACTCCACATGCGCTGGCGCATTTCACTAGCGCTTTTCTCCCTGTTTAATTGTATTTTTAAGAAGATTTCAGACCTTCTTCTAAGACATTTTCCTTTATAGTCTTATTTTAACGCATGAAAAGAGGAGTTTGCAAGGAAAAGAGAACTTTTGGCTTCCCCCATAATGTAATGATTCTTTGTTGAATAAAAAAAAATAAGCGACTTGGATGGTTTACAAACTCTTCAAAATAATTCAACAAGGCAATTTCCGACTTCGCTTATCTTTGCCGACGGATGGCTAATTCTCTGCTTTTATAAAAACAAGATTCTTAACTCAACTCATCTAAGCCTTTTTTTCAACTACATGGGTCGGCTAGATTCATGAATCTGCTTCCTCCACTCGGCTCTATTCAGGATCAAGTTGATATTTAAATTATAAATAGTTATATCTTTTTTAATTATTTTTATCCATATTAATTTAGGTCTATCTCTATCTCTATCATTATCATGAATTATTAAAAGATCACTCTTTCTAACTGGAGCACTTAAAGGTCTACATTGTATATGTCCAAACCACCTTAATCGATTTTCTCTCATTTTATCTTCAATTGGACCTACTCCTATCATTTCTCTTACTTGTCTATTTTTAATTCTATCTTTTAAAATTTTACTACATATCCATCTTAACATACGCATTTAAGATGGATATCCATCTTAACATGCGCATTTAAGTTGGATATATGATAAAACTTTAAAAATAAAAATTATTTTTTTATTAATAAGATAAAATAAAAATGGAAACATAAATAAGTGTACCCTCATTTTCATCTCATTAGCTCCGCACTTAAATTCTAAATCATCTTTATATATTAATAATTTTTTTCTCATTTTTAATCTTTTCTTTCTATTATTTTTTAATTATATTTTTAATTTTATAATTTTTACTAAAAATTTATTTATGCCATTTGGGATAGAAACGAATGGGATAGGATGGAGCACGAATGGGAATGAAACAAGGGTTGAAAATTATTATTTCCCATGTCCTCCATCCCTTCTCATGTGCATCAAGGGCTGCGAGCTATTTTTACCATGAAGTAAATAGGAAGTTCTTGCGTTACGCCGCTTTTATCTAAAAAGTAAAAAGGCCTACTCTAATCCCATAACTAATGACGCATCCAATTACATCATCTATCATGCACGTAATTCGATTGGATATCATCGGAATAGCACGGTCGTTTGGGAGAGATGGTGAAGATGGTTGGAATATGATATCCAACCACATCGATCTAGTTATCCCGGTGGAGCGCGGTTACGCGTCAACGCGGTAGCTTGGACGAGCCAAAAGAAAAGGGACTGAGGAGGGCACATGTTCCTCGTGCTTAATTCCTCTCGGAGCCTCGTCCATCTATATAACACAAGCTAGAAATCCAAGCCAATGGACATCAAACCAAGGAAGCCAAAGCCCCCCCAAAAAAAGAAAGCCAATCCAGGACTATTCAGAGATGGCCTTGGGAGCTCAAGCTTTGTCCAGTTCTATAGACAACCACTCCGAGATGTGCTCGACGACTCCGGCAATGATTTTAGTCCCCGGCGAGGATAAAGATCGGCCGATCGACCCTTTGCTTTGGAGGGACGAGCAGAGGATGAAGGAAGAGTTGGTGGCTTGGGCAAAGGCTGTTGGCCGATCCATCGTGGTCCATTCAACGCTGAAATCCCAGCAACATGATTGTTGATAGTCAATAAGAGTTTGGTTCTTAATGGAGATGTACCTTCAGCTCACTCTTTTTCCCTATTGTATGTCGTTTTAAACACCTGGTATCAGGATTTTTGGGGCATGATAGTGTTTTTTTTGAGGAAGGGCATGGCTGTTAATTATCACTATTTTTTTTTTTAGGGACAGTTTTCCTCTCTCTTTCTTTTTTATATTCTCTACTTCTTGTTAAGTATTAATGAAAACTATGGATTTTGATTCTCCTACTGGCAAAGTTAAGTTATGGTTATATAAAATATTGTCTTGAATCTGAAGAGATCTTTTAGCATAGTTTGTTTTCCTCTTACTTGAGTCAGTCCTGTGTTTGATCTGCCTCTTCTCATGCCAGAATAAACTGAGCTTCCTGCTCTATGATACTGCTTTCAATAAACATCTTTTGATCTGCTAGTACTATGTTGTCTGGGACTGGACATAAAATTGGATCCATTAAAATTTATGAAATTTTTGATGCAGAGGGAGAGATCAATTATTAAAACAATATGGGGGCTTTCCAATATGAGAAAAATCAAGATATTTTAAAAGACAGCAATCTAAGTGGGAGAATATTTGTATTTTCAAGTTTATTAATGATCTCAACCGAGCCTTTTCTCTAGATAATGCATGTAAGCATGTGATGCTTTCCTTTTATGTACTCTCGTAATTTTAGTGCATGCATGTCTTGAAAGTTTGCTGGTTTATTTTTTTCCCTTGAACAAAATAATATTTTCTTTTTTTATTTTGTGGAACAATTTTGAAGCAGCAATTGGTGCAGTCAATAATAAACCTCATATATTGAAAATATTTTTCAACAGCTTTACAGTTCCATGTCTTCATGCTAGATTCAAGACAATCCATTCAACTGGAAGGAGGTCTCTAATGTATGTGAGGGATTTGGCAGTTAGACAATTGGGTGAATAGTTCCTTATCCCTATCCCTTACGGAGGAATCGTCGTTGGAACTAGCGTCTGGCTCCCTCCAAGCGGCCCTTACCCCCTCGACGTGGGCAAAAAGAAATCTAGACTTCCACCCCCTAATTTTGGACGGGAGGCCTAAAGGGAAAGCTCTACCCGGCCTGGCGGTAAATGCCCACCAGGCCCCCTCGCCTTGACGGCGGAGCTTGTAGAAAGCTCGGAACAGAGACAGCCCTGGGCGGGCCCCCTCGAAATGGCAAAGAATGACAAAGGCACAGATGATCCGAATCGAATTCGGAGTCAACTGCGCCGGCACTAACCTATACCTATCTAAGAGGTTTAGGAGAAAAGGATGGAAAGGAAGGTGCAGCCCGCACCGGAAGAACTCCTCATATAGAGCGACCCGACCCGGGTAGTCAGAAGTCACCCTATCTTCGGGCCCTGGCGCGGACAGGCCAATGAAGTCAGGGACCAGGTATCTAACCCTAACAGCCTCTACGTCCTTAGAGGTCATGGTTGAGGCCACCCCCGCTGGACCTGCTGGATCAGAACTCACCATCGGAGGAAGCGCCGAACGGCGAGAGGACACAGGGACTGCCCTAATGGGAAATCCGGAGGTAGACGGAGGTCCTATCGTCCTCGATCCGTCGCGGATGGTGACGCCACCCACCGATCGAGGCATTTGGCTAACTACAGGGGCCTGGTTTTCACTGCTGGATTGGGAAGACTCTTCTACGGGTCTCTTACCCTCCTAATGGCACTACGGTCCATGGGTAAAGAAAAGGATGAAACTCACCTGGGAGTTAGAAGGGCTCAGGTCGCAGAAGAAGCTCGAGGAAGAGGAAGGTGGAAGAAAGCAATAGCAGTGTAAAAGTTCTTCCCAGACTCTTGAAGCGTTGTTATACCCTCCACCTTCCTTCAGCGACGCTCGAGATCCCGCCACGTGACACACCTCTATTGCGCCATGAACTGTCAGCCGGAAATCTCGCCTGCCCCGAGACAAGCCCGCCTCGATTCACCCCAAGGGGCGTGATCCCCGGCCAATCGCGGGGCATAGAAAATAGAGGAGCAATGATGGTCCTTGCCTTTTTCCATTCCCTAATGAACTCCCTTTTCGGAGCATTCGGCGCCAACGTCAGCCCCACCTAACACATGATTGCGGGAGATCTTCGAAGCGACACTGCCTCGGAACAGAGCGCCAGCTCATCAAGCCATTGAAAGCGCACTAAGGAGACAATCATTTTTTTAATTTTTGCGCCCCTTTCGCCCAAAGGATTGCAGGAACGTGGTCCTTAGCGCTCAGGGGCGGGGGGCATCTGATGTGGCTGGTATAGCCACAAAGGCAATTTCGGCAAAACCAAAACATTAGTGCACCCCGGCGTCTCCAAGCCCGCCGAGTCGGCCTCGACCATTCCTGGTCGGCCCCGCTCGGCCCCCGCATCTCCAGGCCTACCGAGTCGGCCCCGACCATTCTTGGTCGGCCCCGCTCGGCCCCGGCGTCTCCAGGTCCGCCGAGTCGGCCCCAACCATTCCTGGTCGGCCCCGCTCGACCCCGGCAGCTCCAAGCCCACCGAGTCGGCCCGACCATTCTGAGTCGGCCCCGACCATTCTTGGTCGGCCCCGCTCAGCCCCGGCGTCTCCAGGTCCGCCGAGTCGGCCCCGACCATTCCTGGTCGGCCCCGCTCGACCCCGGCAGCTCCAGGTCCGCCGAGTCGGCCCCGACCATTCCTGGTCGGCCCCAGTCGGCCCAGGCAGCTCCAAGCCCGCCGAGTCGGCCTCGACCATTCCTGGTCGGCCCCGCTCGGCCCCGGCGCCTCCAGGTCCGCCGAGTCGGCCCGATCATTCCTGGTCGGCCCCGCTCGACCCCGGCAGCTCCAGGTCTGTCGAGTTGGCCCCGAACATTTCTGGTCAGCCCCGCTCGACCCCGGAAGCTCCAGGTCCGCCATGTCAGCCCCGACCATTCCTGGTTAGCCCCGCTCGGCCCTGGCATCTCCAGTCCGCCGAGTCGGCCCCGACCATTCCTGGTCGGCCCCGCTCGCCCCGGCGTCTCCAGGTCCGCCGAGTCGGCCCCGACCATTCCTGGTCGGCCCCAGTCGGCCCAGGCAGCTCCAAGCCCGCCGAGTCGGCCCCGACCATTCCTGATCGGCCCCGCTCGGCACCGACGCCTCCAGGTCCGCTGAGTCGGCCCCGCTCGGCCCCGGCATCTCCAATCCGCCGAGCCGGCCCCGACCATTCTTGGTCGGCCCGCCCCAACACTTCCTGGTCGGCGAGGTTGGCCCCGGCCATCCCTGGTCGACCCAGCTCAGCCTCGGCTCCCTCGGGAGAGTCGAGACGCCCCCGTTTCCTCCAAATCAGCCCCAGCACGGCCCTGGTGGTTCAGGAGCCACCTTCCTGACGCCACCTTCCTGACCCACGCCGCCTGACAACGCCAAATCCAACTACCCACTGGCCACGCCGCTGATGGGACTGGACCCAACTACCCAATAGCCCCACTGGCTGATGGGACGTAGCCCACCAACCGCCATTTTCTCCCTCTTCGATGGGACAGGACCCACCAACCGGCCCAGATTCATGCAACTCCCAAGAACTCCGCGGACATTCCTTTTCCACGGAATCCCATGTGGTCATGCAAGTGTCAACCCCTATAAAAAGGTGAATCCACTCAATAATCAGGTATAAGCGAAAAACTCAAGGAATCGCTATCTCAACACTCGGAGAGGAATCGCTATCTCAACACTCGGAGAGGAATCCCTCCTCCCTGAGAACACCTTTCATCTAAAAAGAGCTCGCTCGAGCTCTTCCTCAGCTGTGACCTCGATTGCTAACTTGAGCGTCGGAGGGTCCCATCGGAGAATCCCTTCGGTCTTGGAACTTTTTGCAGGCAACTCGGTGGAGCGAAGATCAGCTAATGAGTCTGCTTCCTTCTCCCGACGTTCAGGACCAGTGATCGGGCGTCATCAGGCTTGGCAAGTGACTGCCATGTTATAACTCAATGATTCTACTTAAGGACCTGTATTGCTAAATTTTGACTCAATTGTTCTCAATTACTGACTCGGCGATCGAACTCAAACATCTCAGTTAAATTTTCCAATCCACTTCTAAACAATATTTTTTATACGATTGTATAGATTTTATAAAGTTCCAATTAGACATCCTGAAGCACGCTTAGCATATGTTTGTTAAGTGACGAACTTTACGGCGTCAATCAATGGGCAGACAAGATCATGTCCTCGGTTGGTATGGTCTCAGGTGGCCGCAAGCTTGGCCAATCGCTAGCGTACAGCTCGAACCACTCGTCCAGAGGAAAGTCCAGACAGCTACCATCATATGCGATGCAACCCCTTTCCAACCTCGTTTAACACGTTCAGATTTTTGCAGTGGCCTCGAACTTTCCTACGTTTCCTTTCCTTTAAATTATTATTATTTTGGGTAAACAGCTCTCCTGTATTATTATTATTATTATTATTATTATTATTATTAGTTTTAATGAGTGTAAAGATGCTGGGGCTCTTCAAGATTTTAGCTTTGATATAATTAAGTCTAAATTTAAAATATAAAATAACTAATTCGTAATTAGCCTTTTTTTAATCTTTTATGTTTCACTTTTGTATTTTGGTTCACATATATATTTCATTTCCTTTGTCTTGGAAAATGCTTGAAATCCAAATATGTTTTTGAGAATTTTTTATTTCTTTTTCTGCTAAATCGGATTTTTTTTACCTGTTACTAAATAGTAGGGTTAATTTCACTTAATCTTCCTTAATTATGAGGTATTTACATATTTTTTACTAAATTTAAAAAAATTTGCAATCAACTCTTCTATTTCGATTTCAATGGCAATTAACCCTTGTCGTTTAAATTTAGAGTTAAAAGTAATATATAGAAGTGGACACAATTATCATATGATCATTACAGGTATCATCTGACATGCGTAAAAATAAAATAAAAAATTATATCTTTGATCAATATTATTTTTTTTTAAAAGATGGATGTTGTTGCTTTTTACTATATTATTTATTATAAAAATCTAGCATCTTAGTGGTAATATAAGAGTCATCTGACTATTTTTCTATTTCTTTTAACATATCCAATTTAAACAACAGAGGTCAATTGCAATTTAAATTGAAATTTGAGGATTGATTACAAATTCTTTTAGTTGAAGGAATGTGCAAATAGCCCATAGGAAAGTTAAGTGGAATTAACCCTAAATACTATCTCTACATTTCTTTTTGTTATTATTGAAGTTTAACAATATTAGAATCTCTTATTCTTTACAAATATAGTATACTATAAGTCTTTCAAACAACAACTTAAATTAGATTACATATAAAATTTTAAAATAAAATAATATATATATATATATATATATATAAAGAGTTAGACTTGGCTATATTTGAATGTAGCTAAGTTCAAAATTTGGTTACCTTTGTTATTCTTGAATTTATATGAATCTTGAAGCAACCATATCTTTTTTATTTATTTTCATCTTTGTGATTCGTCAATTATGTAGATCTAAAAGTAGGAGAGGTAACCGAATGTAGATTTGGCTACATTCGAATATAGCCGAGTCTCAAGATCTGATCATCTTTTCTACTTTTAAATCCATACAGATCTCGAAATTACCTTATCTTTTTCACTTTTTCATCTTTGAGATTCGTAAACTATATGGATCTAAGGATAATAAAGAAGGTGATCGGATTTAGGGTGATTATATTCAAATGTAGCCAAGTCGATCTCTATATATAGAGAGAGCTGGACTTGGCTATACTTGTATGTAGCTAAGCTTTAAATCTAGTTACTCTTTTCATTCTTAAATTCACATGGATCTCAAAGGTATCTCACCTTTTTTTACCTTTGGAATTCATGATTCGTATGAATCTAAGGATAGAGAGGATGATTGAATCTAAGCTTGGTTACACATGAGTGTAACCAAATCCAGCTCACATGCACGTGTATATATATAGGCTAAGCTACATTCGAATGTACTCAAATTTAAGATCCAATTACTTTTTCATACCTTGGATTTATATGAATCTCAAAGCCACCACAATTTTTTCACTTTTCCAATTTTATCATTCATGAACTGGATGGATTCAATGGTAGAAAAGGTGACCAAATTTTGAGCTATATTTAATATAGTATATATATATATATATATATATATATATATATATATATTGCTTGTTTATATTTTCTTATTGTTCTACATACTATGTTTATTCTTTTTCTTATTGTTGCAGTTCAGCAGAACTCCTTTTACAAATGTTAAGCATTTTAAGTGAGAAACTTGTTGATTAACAAAGGAAAATTTTAAAAATTAAACAGCTTATAGTTTCTAAATTATTTTTATAGCCAAAGATCTAAATTATTGCCTTATCTTTCATCTTTACATCTCCACCCTTTCACTAGCTAATATTCTACCGGCTCTTGTAGAGTAATATATAGAATCAAAACCTTAAAATAACTATCATATATAAAATCCTGATTTCATTATATTATATTATATATATTATGTAGGATCACCCTGAGTTCATTATAAAATCAGCTATTCTATGAAACTTGCAAAACTTGAGCTATTCTTAGATCACATATGACCTTACTCACTTCTTCACTTTAATTTGTATTTTTGATCATGCATGACTTACAATTCATTTCCTACATTTCCTGAATAAAACTGAAAGTGGACAAAAAGAAAATGAAAAAGAAACCCTCTTAGGAAGCCAACATAAATTATAAAAGAATTGTTATTAAGATACATAAAATCTTTTAATATAGGTACTGGTTGTTTGATCTGGATAATTCAAAAGTGCTACATGTTAATAATTTTATTTTTTTGGGATGGAGATTTTACCATGCCAAACTGTGGACCTACAGGATGTCCAATAGAACATGCTTAATTGTTGAACAATAATGGGAGATGAAGGCAAAGGATAGGCAGGGTCAGAGTTTGCTTGCAACGGCGCGATTGACAAGAAGTTCGTGCTCACTTATATTGTCCACGCGGTTGCCCATCCCTAGGTTTCTCTTTTGATGGTGGACGGAATAAAAGTCTGCCGACTTGATTGTTCCTCCTCTTTTATTGAGGCGAGAATCATCTTTGGCAATTGGCATCCATCACAGTGACAAAGAAGAATATCTTTCATATTTTCTGCCATCTGTGTGTTTTTACTAAAGCAAGTCTTGAACCATTTTAAAGCACGCTTGTATGTCAACTCCCATACGGTGAGAAGAAGAAGAAGAAAAAAAAGAAGTTGGAATGACGACCGAGCAGAGAGGACCACCCGACGCTGGATGGGGACGCTCGTGGAGACAGTTCCCCAACTCAGCCCGTGGCCGTACGCACCTGGCTAAAATGATGGGAGGATTATCAAATAAGGTGGATAGGAGTTAAGACCCGTTCCAACGCGGATATCACCGGAGGATCATCAAGGTCAGAGTTGGAATAGAAGAGGGAAGCAATGAATGGAAGCGTGCCTTGATTGGCCGTACTCTTGGACTAGACTTTTTCTAATACTCTAATTACTACTGCTGCTATCGGTAGTTGCTGTTGGAATTATGGTCTAAGAATCGCATTCTAAGATAGTTTCAGTAATGGAGAAATCTAGATGGATGAACAACTTTACTACAAAGAGTCTGAAACTAAGAATCTCTGCTAGGGTATGCATCCAAGTGAATCTGGATGAAGCCTTGGTCCCTAGGGTTGCTCCACTAGAGGAGGATGGAGAACACTTTGTATGGCAAGCCTTTACTTATGAAGGTACTCTATTTTGATGCTATGCCTATGGCAGGGTAGATAATTCGGCTACCAAACATGATTACGTAGCAAAACCTGAGAAAGTAGGGATGGTGGATGATGCTGCCAGATCACCTTTCTTGAATGTCTGTGAGCGTCCGATCGCCTTCTTCGGCATGCCAAGGATCTTCCAGTGAGCTTCTCGCGTTCTGTAAAAAGTTTCGGAGATAGAAGATTCCGTCAGGGACCCTTCGACGCTCAAATCAGTGCTCTGAGCAACAACCGTGAGCGAAAGATCGAAAGGAAGAGAGGCTTAGAGAAGAGCTCTATGTGAACAAGAATGAGCGTTTAAGAGTGTTATGTGTTGTGGTTACCTGGTCGGGGTCCCTCTTACCAAATTTATTAATCTTTGGACTTTGTGTGGCTTGCTTGGGAAACTTGGAGCTTTGTCATTTAGTGATGGAATGAGTCACGTGAAGTCTCACGATGGACCATGACTTTTAGGGCTCATCAGGTTTGAGTGATTGAGGCATCATAATGAATGATGACTTTTATGAATGAAATGTTTGGACTGATGTCTGTGAGACTTGATGTGCTACCACTTGTCAGAGTATTTATGATGTTGGCAGCAATGGTGAGGCTTGCTTCTTAGTGGCATATCAAAACTGCAGTTGGTTGGTGGGCCAAGTCTCGTCAGAGTGGGTGGCCGTTATGGCGTTCGCCAGATGCACCCTCCACGTCGCACGTCCGTCATCCTATGCGATCGATGGTGGATAATGGGGCCAGGCATGTGGGCCCCATAGTGCTACCGCTGTACGTGACTTCATTAGCCACGTCAAGGAGTGGCAGCCAAAGAATGAGCTTTCAGCCGTTCATGTAAGCCTCAAATCCATGCACGTAGACCCATTTTGTGCCTTATGTAGGACTCTTGGTGGGCCTACCTGCCATTAATGCCATGTGTTGTGATATACTCCATGTGCTGATAACATGTTCCATGTGCTGGAGCTGGGACCATCCATGAAGCCGGCTGAGAGATGGATCCAGGACAAAGCTAGAGGTCGAGTGTCGAGGTTGCCTAGAAGGAGAGGGCTGCCGAGGAGGACAGACTTGGATGAAGTGTTGGGAGACGTGGAGCCGAGCTATCGGGAAAGAGCCTGGAGGCGAAAGCCGCTTGGACAAAGCCGTCATACTCTAGTGTTGGAAGAACGAGAGCCGGAAGGCACAGAGGTGAGGCATAGAAAAGAGAGAGAGAAGGTGTGCTACCGGGGGATGATCAGGATGAAGATGGCAAAGATCCCATGCGCTCCAGACCACGGCACACACTTCAGTTTTCTGCGGCTTCCGGAAGAAGGTTACGAAGAGACCTCAGCTGATAGAGAGAGAGAGGGAGGCCTAAGGGATTCTTTACCAAAAAGGAGGGTGTCAGACCTCCACGACTTGAGAAATAGGCTTTGTCTCCATGCATTAATTGTAAGCACTTACTGTCTTTTACTTGGACAGATGGAGGGTTGTCCAATCAATGACCTCATGTCACAATTAACTCTTGTTTTGTACTTCCCTCGCTTGCGGTGAAGGTGGATGGCTTGGGTGAAAAGTCGGGAGCATCTCAAAATGGGATCCTAATCACGAGTTAGGCAGGACCCAAATAGAAAAACATCGCGGCCAACTTGGGAGGTCGTCTAGAAAATGCCTAGGAAGCTAGGGCCGCCTAGGAATTGGGCTACTTAGGAATTGCCTGGGCCGAGAGGATGGGCCAACTTGGGAGGCCGTTTAGGAGCTAAGTGGCCTAGGAAGTCAGGGCCGGGTCCAGATGGAGTTGTTGTAGCCTATAGGGTCAACTGGCCTCATCATATGCCCCCACACTCCTTGAGCTTATGGGCCTTGCACCCGCCAAGCGAAAGGAGTGTAAAACTTTTTACCTTTGCATTTCTCTCTCTTTTTTTTCTTTCAGGTGGAAAATTTTCTTTCTTTTTGTGCTGCCTTGTGTGGACATCTGCACTCTCTATGGAGCCATGCTTTGTCCTATTCAAAAAACTTTAAGCAATGCTGAAGGTAAGTTGATTACCTTTGACTAGCTGAGGATAGCCAGTAATCCTCTCCCGATGCAGGGTCTGGAAGTAGATGTTCATCAACTATGAGCTAGGATTGATCTCTCCCGCTGTGAGCTGACTTGAGGCTTCTAATTGGCCAACGTTGGCCGTTAGCCGCTAAGGCAAAGATAAAGCCACTAAAGCTGATAGAGCTGTTGAGGCTGCAATAAAATCATTGAGGTTGTAATGATGCCGTTGAGGCAGATATAAGGCTGCTGGGGTGAAATAAAACTGCCTCAGGGGTTTCGCAGCTAGCCCAGGCATTGACTCGGGGCTGCCGGAACCATAAGACTTGAACCATCTTGAAGGTTTCTTAGTATCGGCCCGGGGGTGTCCTTATGATCGCGGAGCCACCGAGGTCCTTTTGAAACTACCTCGAGGGTTGCTCGGTCGGCCCGAGTGGTTATTGAAAAGTTGAATGAAAAGAAACTTTTTCTCAAAGTATAGTGTACTTAGCTTTCGTAGCTTTTTTCCTTTGCATCGTGTTTGGTATCGACGTCGATTAAAGGCTTGAAAGCTTTTTCTTTGAAGAAATTTGTCTCCTTCTGCTGATTTGAATACTTTAGTATTTGGCGATCTGCCCCCTAGGAAAGCATGTCGACTGAAGGTGGGGAAGTGACAGTGCCTTCAATTGGGGGGGGGGGCTTCAGGATTGTGATGCTTGTTCGTAAGCTTGAAGGTGCTCTTACTGATAGCTTGAGCTTGCTCTTGCTGATGAGCTGATGATGCTCTTACTGGTAGCTTGAGCTTGCTCTTGCTGATGAGCTGATGATGTTCTTACTGGAGAGCTTGAGGATGCTCTTACTGGAGAGCTTGAGGATGCTCTTGCTGGAGAGCTTTCCTACAGGATCAATGATGGCTAGTCTGAGCAGCAATTAAAGGAGCAGCGTAGGCTCTTGCTTGCTGTTGTATGGCCATGAAATATTGCTCCTGGAGCTTTTGGACAGCTGCTATTAATGCTTGGATTTGCAGGGTGAGGCTGACATGCTGTCTTGCTTGAATGTACTAAGGTAGCGATGGTGCTGGAGCAGAGAGCTGGCCTCTTCTTGCTCAGCTCGTTGAGGGTGCCCCCCCAGTATGACTGGCGGAACCCTCTTGGGTTCTTGCCATCACCATCTTTTTTATCTATCCACCATTTTGACATGAAGGGGACGAGAATCTGCTAGCTAGCATCACTGACGATCTATGCTCTGCCCCTTCCTAGCGCACCAACCTGATGCTGTCATATCACCCTCCTCAAATGTTTGTGAGCATCCGATCGCCTTCTTCGGCATGCCAAGGATCCTCCGGCGAGCTTCTCACATTTAGGAGCTTGCAAAAAGTCTAAGGGACCAGAGATTCTAGCAGCGACCCTCTGATGCTCAAGTTAGTGCTCTGGGCAACAGCCATGAGCAGAAGAGCTCGAAAGAGAGAGAGGCTTAGATGGCTTGCTTGGGAAGCTTGGAGCCTTGTCACCTAGTGATGGAATGAGTCGTGAAGTCTCATGATGGACCATGACTTTTAGGGTCAAGTGGTTGAGGCCTCATAATGAATGATGACTTTTATGGATGGAATGTCAAGACCGATGTTTGTGAGACTTGAGGTGCTATAACTTGTCAAAGTATTTATGATGATGGCAGCAATGGTGAGGCTTGCTTCTTAGTGGCATATCAGAACTATAGTTGGTTGATGGGCCAAGTTCCATCAGAGTGGTGGCCATTATGGCATTCGCCAGATGCGCCCTCCACGTCGCACGTCTGTCATCCTGTGCGATCGGTGGTGGGTAGTGGGGCCAGGCATGTAGGCCCCACAGTGCTACCATTGTACGTGATTTCATTAGCCACGTCAAGGAGTATAGTGGCAGCCAAAGAATGAGCTTCCACCTATGCATGTAAGCCTCAAATCCATGCATGTAGACCCATTTTGTGCCTTATGTAGGAGTCCTGGTGGGCCTACCCACCATTAAAATGCCATGTTTTGTGATATACTCCTTGTGCTGGATCTGGGACCATCCATGAAGCCGGCTAGGAGATGGATCCAGGACAAAGCCAGAGGCTGAGTGTTGGGGCTGCCTAGGAGGAGAGGGCCGCCGAGGAGAGGACTGCCGAGGAGGACAGACTCGGACGGAGTGCTGGGAGATGCGGAGCCAAGCTATCAGGAAAGAGCCTGGAGGTGGAAGCCGCTTGGACGGAGCCATCATACTCTGGTGTTGGAAGAACGAGAGCTGGGAGGCACAGAGGCGGGACACAGGAAAAGAGAGAGAGAAGGTGTGCCACCGAGGAATGACCAGGATGAAGATAGCAAAGATCCCATGCGCTTCAGACTGCCGCACACAATTCAATTTCCCGTGGCTTTTGAAAGAAGGTTACGAAGAGACCTCGGCTGATAGAGAGAGAGGGAGGCCTAAGGGATTCTTTACCAAAAAGGAGGGTGTCAGACCTCCACGACTTGAGAAATAAGCTTCGTCTCCATGCGTTAGTTGTAAGCACTTGCTGTCTTTTACTTGGACAAATGGAGGTTGTCCAATCAATGACCTCATGTCACAATTAACTCTTATTTTGTACTTGACTCGCTTGCGGTGGAGGTGGAAGGCCCAAGTGAAAAGTCGGGAGCCGTCTCGAAATGGGATCCTGATCACGAGTCAGGCAGGATCCAAGTAGAAAAACATTGCGTCGACTTGGGAGGCCATCTAGGAAATGCCTAGGAAGCTAGGGCTTCCTAGGAGCTGGGCCGCCTAGGAATTGCTGAGGCCGAGGAGGATGGGCCGACTTAGGAGGCCGTTTAGGAGCTGAGCGGCCTAGGAAGTCAGGGCCGGGTCCAGATGTGGACGTTGTAGCCCATTGGGTCAACTGGCCCCATTAGCGGAGAAAGAGATGAAAGATTGACGAATATTGAGAAAGTGAATGATTGGATGTATGGCCTCTGGTTATCTACTATTCGTTCGCGCTTTCCATCATACCAAAAGTTTGGGGAAGAAGGCTGAGATATTGAATCAAATCAACCAACAAAAAACTTAACTCAACTCATCTAAGCCTTTTTCCAACTACATGGGATTGGCTACATGAATTTGCTTCCTCCACTCTACTCTATTCAGGACTAAGTCAATATTCAAATTATAAATAGTTATTTTTTTATAATTATTTCTATCCATGTTAGTTTAGATATATCTCTACTTCTATTCTTACCATGGATTATTAAAAGATCACTCTTTCTGACTGAAGCATATAAAGGTCTTCGTTCTATATGTCCAAACCACCGTAATCGATTTTCTTTTATTTATCTTTAATTGAGGCTACTCCTATCATTTCTCTTATATGTTATTTTTCATTCTATTTTTTAAAGTTTTACCTTATATCCATCTTAACATGCGCATTTTTGGTATACTTAATTTATTCACATATTGTTTCAGTATTGTCTAATATTCTGTTCCATATAGCATAGCTGGTCTAATAGCGATTTTATAGAATTTTTCTTTCAATTTTAATGGGATGTGTCAAGCATATAATACTCCCGAAGCACTCTTTCATTTAATCCATCCTGCTTTAACTCTATGATTCACATATTCACCTATATCATGTTCTTTCTGGATAATTGATCCTATATACCTAATTTTTTCACTCTTTAGTATCTCTTAGCTTACAATCTTTATGGTTTCTTCATTTCTATTTCTACTTCCACTAAAATTATATTTCATGTATTCAGTTTTAGTTCTACTAATCTTAAAACCTTTAGATTCTAAAACCTCTCTCTAAATCTCTAGCTTAGCATTTACTATAGATTTAGTTTCATCAATCAACACTATATCGTCTGCAAATAACATAAACCATGAGATATCATTTTGAATATGTTTGGTTAATTCATCCATAACTAATACAAAAAGATACGAACTTAAGACAAATCCTTGATGTAAACCTGCAATAATTGAAAACACTAATCTAACTAATATGGACGTATCCAAACAATCATGTACGATGACGAAGGATCCGAGGAGAGACAAATTTGAGAAATCTGGAAACACTAATCTACCATGGAGGAGGATCTAAATCAGGGGAGGTCACATTTGGAATCAAGAGCTATCATATTCTAAGCATTGAGAAGCCAACCTAAGGTGAAAAACAAGGGCAAACGGGTGAGGCATGCTTCATCGGGCTTGAATACTACAAGCCCTTCCTTTGATGAAAGGAGTCCAGAACATAAGTTCTTGGCGGGGGCCTTAGGCAAAGTATCTTCCATCATAAGCCAGCCTCCAAGACATGGCAGGTTAAATCCCGAAAAAACTCTTTGTACACCGCGTGTGGTGCACAAATGCGTGTATCGCACATGGTGATTAGCTGTGCTTACGTGTGGCTGCGTGTGCAGTGCAGAAATGATAAAAATGTTCTCGGTGCATGGGCACGCATAGTGCACAAAAACTTTTCCTAAATTCTGAGCCCATATTGCTTGGACCTCCCTAGCTTTGAAGTGCATAAGCCAAGAACTCAAGATTCATGCTAGGTGGGATGTGAGGAAATGAACCAAGGGATGAAGGTGTCCCATTATCCTACCACCCATATCGCTAGTCCAGGAGGAACCGAATTGCAGGCCGAGCCCCCTCCCGATGCTATGCCTCTAGCTCTCAGCCAGGCGGAGATGGAGGGGAGATCAGCCCTTGAAGACAAGAAGGGTCCTCCGAAGGAGAGGAAAGGGAGAGCCATGGGAGGATCTTTCCTTTAAATAATGTTCACAAAAAAGAAAAATAACGCCAAGAGTAATGTTAAGAAAAAAATTATTTCTTAAAATAATGTCGAGCAGCCACATGGGATGGCACATAAGCCATCCTAAATTTTTTTAAACACATCATTGAGGTGAAAGGGATTTTGTTTTGAAATCGTCTACAGATGATTTTAATGGCTACACTATGTTTTCTTCATTCTAAAATTTGACTACAGGGATTTTGTTTTGAAACGGTTTCAAGATGAAGTCCTCTCTTCAACATGATTTCAATGCAAATTCATATTTTTAATTTTTTATGATTTCACCTTAAAATCATCTCTTGACATGATTTCAACTTGAATTCATCCGCAGGAACTGTCTCTTTAAGAGATGATTTTATAACAAAACCTTATTAGCCAAATTTTAAAATGAAGAGAAGCTTAGGAAAACCAGTCCAGCCATAAAACGTCTCTTAGATGGGCGATTTTAAAATCATCCGTCCAATAGACGATTTCACAATGTAATGTGGTTTTTTCAAAAAAAAACCGAGATGGTCTACATAGCATCCAATAAATGACCTATTTGACATTATTTTGAGAAATAGTTTTTTCTTAATATTAATCTTTTTATTATTTTTTTTCTAGCATTCTCTGCTCTAAGATACTTACTCAGTCTCTGAAGGCTAATGTTCATTAGGAGAATATCCATGGTATTCAAGCTTCTAGGGCTAGATCATTTATCTCTTATCTATTATTTGCAAATGATTGCTTATAGTCTCATTTAGGGCCTTTCCTAAACATTACAAAGCCATCAAAAGGGTTATTCAAAAAGTGAATTTGCAAAAAATCTATGCTCTTGGTTAGCCCAAGAATGCATTATGAGTCGAGTACATTCTAGAAATTCAAAGGTTCTTGGGCTCTTTGCTGGGACTTCCCATGCAACCAGGGAGCCTCAAGCTGGACTTCTAATTTCTCAAGGATAAGATCAGGGTTAAGTTGGATTATTTCTAAAAATAAAGCATGTTATCCTTTGTAGGTAGGTGTACAATGATCAGATCAGTACTTTGCTTAATGCCTATTCATATTGTGTCTCATGCTACTGTTCCTACTTTATTTTCTAAGTTTGATAGAATCATCAGAAATTTTTTATGGGAGCATGATTATGAGAACTAAGCAGTGCACACCATTTCCTTATACACCATCTATATATCTACCTAAATAGTTTGGTGGTCCAGTTATTCCGTGCATTTCCTCTTATTGGCTATCTAGCTCTCTTAAGCAAAGTTATTGGAAAGATTGCCTTACGACCCAATTCTCTTCTTTCTCACTGGCTTACCTTAAAGTATAAATTTGAGGGTTCTTAGACTACATCTCAACCCAACAGAAACACCTTAGGGTTATGGAAAGTAATCTCCAAAGTCTCGGAATTGATTGCAGGAGTCTTTAGGTGGTCCATAAGCAATGGGAAGTTAGCTTGATGATACTTTTGGACCCATGGATCCTATATATGGTGAGCCCTTGATCCACCTCCCAGCTGCCTTTGATGCTTCCTTCTTGGAGTTAGGATCTAGAATTGATCACCTTTTCAACTCTTAAGGGGGGGATGGCACAGGGAATTCCTAGACTGGATATTTCATCCAAACCTTGCTGATACTATTTCACATATTATTCCTAAGAGTGATGTGGATCTAGATGACAATCTTATATGGAGGCTAGGATCAGTGGTTGTCAAGGAGGCATACCATTCTACCTAGGGGTGAGCATAGGTTGAGTTGGATTGGGTTAGTTTCAAGAGCTAAGAATAAGAACCGATCCAATCAAGATCAGTTCTAGAATTTTGGACCTAGAACCAATCCAATCCTATCTTATAACCAACCTAGAATCAACCTAATCAGAATGGGTTGGCTATGGATTAATTGGTTCCATAAAAGAACCTATCTTCCTCATTTTTTTTGCATTGGCTCCATTTTTTTATATTTTTTATTTTAATATATGAGGTTCTTTTTTTGGTACTTATAGAAATTGAATAAGATGCTAAGAGCTATCATGAAAATGCTTTAAAAACTCATAATATTAATAAATACTATTTAATTTTTTTTCTTTGGATGACACTTGTTTAATACCTAATAGCTATTTTTTTCTTAGTTGTGTTAATTAAAAAGGATATATATAATATTTGTTGATCAATCTAATATTAAATATTTTAGTAGAAATGATAAATGACTTACGAAGTATATCTTTGGTTCCTAATTTGATTCCTAAAAGTCTTTTATTTTTTTTAAAAAAATTATGATTAGCTTTCCAATCATAACCGAATGAACCAATCTTATCAATCCGACCCAATCAAGTCAAGTTGATCTTGGTTTTCAAGTTACTCTAACCCATTGCTCACCCTTAGTTATACTATTTATCAATTTTAGAACCCATTGTTTACTATTATCATGAGATGCCTTAGTAAGATGAGACAGTAGATCACCTATTTTTGACATGCCCCCAGTCCCGTCAAATATGAAATGTGTTAGGCAATCAGTTTGAATCTCACCTGCTGGAGTCCTTAATTAAGAGCCATATTGGAATTTATTTGCAGTCCTCTCTTATTGGACCACAGGAGGGATAATATAAATCTGCTCTAATCCATATTCCATGGTATATGTGGGAGAGCAGGAATGAGTTCTTTTAATACGAATCAAGAAGTCCTCGAAGTAATTTAATCCAAGCTCGGATCTTGTACCAAGAATTTTTTGGAGCCTTATGTACAGCTTATCCTCGTAGCACCTAGGGATATCGTACGCCTACACCCATAGGACCTCCACCAATAACTCCTATTTCTTGGTATCAACCTTCACCATAATAGATTGATTGAACTTTGATGGTTCCATAAAAGGGATGAGTAATCTCTGGTTGTTCCATCTCTGGTTCCCGCTTTAAGATTCGTGCTTGCTGGTCTTCGTCCCCGATCTCCCGCGATCTGTGTCGTTGGGCTGATCCTGCTTCTCGGAAGCATGGCAGCACCTTCCTCTTCGTCTCCGTCAGCCTCTGAGGGGTCCAAGCTTGCTGGACAACCCTGGTGTCGAGGTAGTGACAGCCGGTATGAATGGATTGCTCCGGTGCAATCTTCGGCGGTCATTGCTGAGCTGGAACAGCTCTTCCCCGACATTATCCAGGTTCCCGTTCAATCATTGATGGAGGAAGAAGCTAGATGGCATAGTAAGGCTGTTTTGGCTCGGAGCCTTTCTCGCTGGGTTCATCCAGATGCTATTATCAGGGAATTCCAGCGATCGGGGATACAAGGAGGAATTGAAGCAGTTTCGTTGGCTAATCGACATTTCCTCTTTCGATTTTCCGATTGCCACGCCATGGAGCTTACTCTTGGAAGACCCTGGATTATTAATGGGCAACCTCTGGCAGTTGCTCAATGGAAACCAAACTTTCTCCCGGCGAAGAGCTCACTCACTGATGCTCTGCTTTGGATCCGTCTTCCACAACTCCCAATAGAATACTGGACCGAAGAAGCCTTGTCGTCCATTCTATCTGTTGCTGGCCAATTCATGTTTAAGGATGCGTCCACCAGAGAGAGGGTTCGTGGGGGTTTCGCTCGAGCCTGCGTCCACGTAGATCTCAGCAAACCTCTGAGACCGGGAGCTCGGATTCGTGGTAACAGGGTCCCCTTTTGGCAGCCATTTTCTTACGAAAACCGTGAGGGACTCTGCTCCTCCTGTGGGAATCTGCATTTGGTGGAGCATTGCGGGGTGGCTCTGGGATCTTCATCGGCGTCTCCCTCCGTTTCGGGTATGAGTTATGGACTGTGGATGGTTGCTCTTCGTCGACACAAGGCTCCCATTGATCACCTACATTCAGCGCCCAGCACGAAGATGCCTTCGGTCAGCCCTGCTCCCCCTCCCTCTGTCTCCCCTGAAGGATGGAGCACCCCGAAGAAGACTGCTTGGAGGAATAGTGGTCGGGGTTCATTCCCCCCTTCACTGGATACTCTAGTTCAAGGAGATGCTTCAGACTTGTCTCCCCCTCAGGCTGAATCCACTGCATGCCGGTTTCCTTCTAAAGTGCCGGCTGGCACTGAAGTTGAGTTGGGGAAGTCTGAACTTTTGGATTCTAATCCAATAAGTCCAAGGACCAAAGATCTTAATCCATTTGCATGCTTGGACTTCGATCACAATACTAGAAATGAATTTGGGCACCTTAAGGCCAGTGTGGTGGCCCCTTCCAGCCCAGCCAAGAGGGTCCGGCCTGTTGAGCCTATTTCCAATAGAGTGGTCTCCAAAACCACTAAAGCGAAAGGTAAAGGCCTCCCAAAAGGCAAAGGAAGTGTGCATGCCAATTTCACCTTTTCCGCATCTTCAGCTTCCCCTAAGGGGTATGGTGCCGGTTCTGGGCCAGGGCTGAAGAAATCCCGTAGCAAGGACGGGTCTGTTTTGGGGTGTTCTTCTGGGCCTTCTTTGACTCCTCTAAATGACGGGATGGACCACGACTCCGCGGTTTCCCTTCTGAAGAAGGCTATTCAGTGTGAAGACTCTGTTATGATTTTGGACTCACCACAGGTTGAGGATCAGAGACAGAATGGCTATACTAATATGGGGTTGGCGAGCTCCTCTTCTATCAGTGCTCAGTCTGCTCCGGAGAAGTCTGGGGACATGGATGAAGTCCCCCCCTCTCAAACTTTGGAATGAAGATCCTTACTTGGAACGTGCGAGGTGCTCTGAAACCCTCGTTTCGATCCTCGTTTGGACGGCTGTTACAGCTTCATGCTTTTGATATCTGTATTCTGCTAGAGACCCGTTTGTCTGGGGATAGTATGATGCGTCTGCGTAGACAGCTTTCCAGATCATGTGTTTCCTATGCTATTGACTCTGTTGGCCTATCTGGTGGAATTCTGGTGCTCTGGAGAAATGAAAATATTAGAGTTGATGTGTTCCACGGGTCTGGTCAGCAAGTGGCTCTGGTTATATCTGAGGGGTCCTCTACTCCCTGGTTACTATCAGGTGTCTATGCAAGCATAGTTTCAGATTGCGTCGGGGCCTTTGGTCAGAGCTTCATTCCCTACTTGCTCAGGGAATTCCTTCCCTCGTTGCTGGTGATTTCAACTGTATTATTGGGGCTAAGGAGAAAAGAGGTGGTCGGCAGTTTGTTCGGTCCCCGGACGTTGCTGAGTTCAGAAACTTCATATCCTCTGCTAGGCTTTTGGACTTGGGGTTTGCCGGTTCTCACTACACTTGGTGTAATAATCGTCGAGGATCTGCTCGAGTGTAGGAAAGACTGGATAGGGCCATGGCTTCTCCTTCTTGGCTTCAGCTCTTTCCATCTACTACTATTACTCATTTGTCTAGAATTGGCTCCGATCATTGTCCTATTCTTATTTCTACTGATCTCTTCCCTCACCGGAGTAGGCAGTTCAGATTTGAGAAGTTCTGGACTTTTTATTCTTCTGCTAGGTCTATTATTTCGCAGGTTTGGCAATTACCTTTCTGAGGCTTGGCCTCTTATAGGCTTTCTCGGCGATTGACTCTGGCTAGTCGGAGACTCTCTAGATGGAATAGAAGAGAAGTGGGGGACATTGTCAGGCAAGTTGAGCAAGTTGAGTCCTCTATTTCTTTCTTACAGACGAAAGAGGACCAGGAGGGTTTCCTCCTTGATTCTGAGCTTTTGACTCTTAGATCTTGCCTTGTCTGCACCACTCTCTTCTGCTGCAGCAGAAGACTTTTTGGAGGCAAAGGTCCAGAATCCAGTGGATTAAGGAAGGGGACCGCAACACTAGATTCTTTCATCAGGCTACTTTGAAACACCGAGCGAAGAACCGCATCCGGTGTATTGTTGATGATCAAGGTGATTCTCAGGAGGATGCCCAAGTGATCAGAGATTCGTTTTTTCAGTTCTTTCATTCCAGATGGACTGAGCACTTGGGTGAGGGTTCTCCTGTCTTTCCTGTTCAACCCCCTTATAGGGTTTCTAATGCTAAGAATGCTCTTCTGATTAGACCGATTACAACGGATGACATCCAGAGGGCATTATGGGATCTTGGTGCTGATAAGGCCCCTAGGCCTGATAGTTTCCTTCCGTTATTCTTTCGCTTCTATTGGGGGATTGTGGGGCACGATGTTGTAGAGGCTGTTCAGCTTGTTTTTCAAGCTCACACTATTCCCTCTGACTGGAACCGGACCCTTATCACTCTGGTGTCTAAACGCCAGGATGCTTACTCTCCTCAGCACTACCGGCCGATTAGTCTTTGTACTACTTTATACAAGGTGTGTGCTCGCATTTTGGTCTCCAGTTTGGCTCCGGTGATCCCTCGTCTCATTTCCTTGGAGCAGGGTGCTTTTCTAAGGGGCCGTAGTATTACTGATAATGCTCTCTTAGCCCAGGAGTTCATGTATGACCTTCAGCATGCTTCCGATAGTCAGAGTCTTATGGCAATCAAGCTTGATATGGAGAGAGCTTATGACAGGCTAAGCTAGGATTTCCTGCGCTATACTCTTCATGAGTTTGGGCTTGACGTCACTTTTGTGGACTGGATTATGGCATGTGTTTACCGACCATCTTTCTCTCTCCTAATCAATGGCGATCAAACTGATTATTTTCACTCTGAGGTTGGGCTCAGGCAGGGTTGCCCTCTATCCCCATTCCTCCCTCCCCCCTGTTTAAAAAAAAATTTTTTTTTTATTACAGTGGCCTGGCCACCGTGGCCAGGCCATTGCCGGCCACGGCAGCGGCCGTGGCCGCCTTTTCCGGCCGCGGCCACGGCCATGGCCGGAGAAGAAAAGAAAGGGGGGGCGGGGGGGTTTCCTCCCCTCCCCCCTGTTTAAAAAAAAAATTTTTTTTTTATTACAGTGGCCTGGCCACCGTGGCCAGGCCACTGCCGGCCACGGCAGTGGCCGTGGCCGGAGAAGACGGCCACGGCAGCGGCCGTGGCCGCCTTGTCCGGCCACGGCCACGGCCGTGGCCGGACAAGAAAAGATAGGGGGGGGGCGGGGGGGTTTCCTCCCCTCCCCCCTGTTTAAAAAAAAAAAATTTTTTTTTATTACAGTGGCCTGGCCACCGTGGCCAGGCCACTGCCGGCCACGGCAGCGGCCGTGGCCGGAGAAGACGGCCACGGCAGCGGCCGTGGCCGCCTTGTCCGGCCACGGCCAGGGCCGTGGCCGGACAAGAAAAGATAGGGGGGGCGGGGGGGTTTCCTCCCCTCCCCCTGTTTAAAAAAAATTTTTTTTTTTTTTACAGTGGCCTGGCCACCGTGGCCAGGCCACTGCCGGCCACGGCAGCGGCCGTGGCCGCCTTGTCCGGCCGCGGCCACGGCCGTGGCCGGACAAGAAAAGAAAGGGGGGGCGGGGGGGTTTCCTCCCCCCTCCTGTTTAAAAAAAAAAATTTTTTTTTTTACAGTGGCCTGGCCATCGTGGCCAGGCCACTGCCGGCCACGGCCGTGGCCGTGGCCGGAGAAGACGGCCACGGCAGCGGCCGTGGCCACCTTGTCCGGCCGCGGCCACGGCCGTGGCTGGACATGAAAAGAAAGGGGGGGCGGGGGGGTTTCCTCCCCTCCCCCCTGTTTAAAAACAAAAATTTTTTTTTTTATTACAGTGGCCTGGCCACCGTGGCCAGGCCACTGCCGGCCATGGCAGCGGCCGTGGCCGGAGAAGACGGCCACGGACCTGCCGTGGCCGGAGAAGACGGTAGCAGGGAAATAAAAAAAAATAGAAATTTTTTTTTTTTTTATTTTTGGGGCTAACCTTGGTTGAGATTCGCCTTGGCCGGGTAGCCGGAGTCGGAGGAGTCCTCGGGGGGGCTGGGAGTCGGAGGAGATCGCCGGAGTTTCGAGCTTTATCACGGCGGCGGCGGCTAGGTCAGACGGGAAGGAGGAAAGAAGAAAGGGGCCGCTTAAATATAGGTAATTAGCGACGCCAAATTTGCGTCGCAAATTCCGTCGCAATTTTTTTTTTTTTTGTCTTAGCGACGCACGTGGGCATCGCTAATCCATCGTTAATAAATGTAAAAAATACTTTTATGAAAACATAGCGACGCCAATAAATGCGTCGCTAACGCGTCGCTAAATTGGCGCCATCGTCTGGCGGGAAAAATAATTTTATTTTCTAATAATTGCGTCGCTAAGGCGTCGCAATATTTTTTAATAATTTTAATTGATTAATATAAAAAGTTATTACATATATTGCGACGCAAGCAGTGCATCATAATTATTTTTTAAATATTTTTAAATGAAAATATTTAAATTTATTATAATAATTGTGACGACAAATTGCGTCGCAATTATTTTTTAATATTTTAATCAGCTATATTTATAATTAATGTTAATAATTACGATGATAAATGGCATCGCAATTTATTTTATAAAATTTTTAATTACATAAATTTATTTAAAAAACATTGCGACGATCGGCGACGATCCAACGGTTGCGATCGATCCAAGCCCTGATCCCGATCGGCGACGACCGATCGCGGACCGCGGCAATCGGTCCGATCGGCAAAGATCCGATGGTTGCGATCGATCCAAGCCGTGATCCCGATCGGCCACAACCTATCTCGGACAGTTGCAATCCGTCCAAGATCGGCGACGATCCGACGGTTGCGATCGATCCAAGCCGTGATCCCGATCGGCCACAACCTATCTCGGACAGTTGCAATCCGTCCGAGATCGGCGACGATCCGACGGTTGCGATCGATCTAAGCCGTGATCCCGATCAGCCACAACCTATCTCGGACCGTTGCAATCCGTCTGAGATCGGCGACGATCCGACGGTTGCGATCGATCCAAGCCGTGATCCCGATCGGCCACAACCTATCTCGGACAGTTGCAATCCGTCCGAGATCGGCGAAGATCCGACGGTTGCGATCGATCCAAGCTGTGATCCCGATCGGCGACGACCGATCGCGGACCGCGGCAATCGGTCCGATCGGCAAAGATCCGACGGTTGCGATCGATCCAAGCCGTGATCCCGATCGGCCACAACCTATCTCGGACCGTTGCAATCCGTCCGAGATCGGTGATGATCCGACGGTTGCGATCGATCCAAGCCCTGATCCCGATCGGCGACGACCGATCGCGGACCGCGGCAATCGGTCCGATCGGCAAAGATCCGACGGTTGCGATCGATCCAAACCGTGATCCCGATCGGCCACAACCTATCTCGGACAGTTGCAATCCGTCCGAGATCGGCGACGATCTGACGGTTGCGATCGATCCAAGCTGTGATCCCGATCGGCCACAACCTATCTTGGACAGTTGCAATCCGTCCGAGATCGGCGACGATCCGACGGTTGCGATCGATCCAAGCCGTGATCCCGATCGGCCACAACCTATCTCGGACCGTTGCAATCCGTCCGAGATCGGCGATGATCCGACGGTTGCGATCGATCCAAGCCGTGATCCCGATCGGCCACAACCTATCTCGGACAGTTGCAATCCGTCCGAGATCGGCGACAATCCGACGGTTGCGATCGATCCAAGCCCTGATCCCGATCGGCGACGACCGATCGCGGACCGCGATAATCGGTCCGATCGGCAAAGATTCGACGGTTGCGATCGATCCAAGCCGTGATCCCGATCGGCCACAACCTATCTCGGACCGTTGCAATCCGTCCGAGATCGGCGACGATCCGATGGTTGCGATCAATCCAAGCCCTGATTCCGATCGGCGACGACCGATCGCAGACCGCGGCAATCGGTCCGATCGGCAAAGGTCCGACGGTTGCGATCGATCCAAGCCGTGATCCCGATCGGCCACGACCTATCTCGGACAGTTGCAATCCATCCGAGATCGGCGACGATCCGACGGTTGCGATCGATCCAAGCCCTGATCCCAATCGGCGACGATCGATCGTGGACCACGGCAATCGGTCCGATTGGCAAAGGTCCGACGGTTGCGATCGATCCAAGCCGTGATCCCGATCGGCCACGACCTATCTCGGACAGTTGCAATCCGTCCGAGATCGACGACGATCCGACTGTTGCGATCGATCCAAGCCGTGATCCCGATCGGCCACGATCGATCTCGGACAGTTGCAATCCGTTCGATATCGGCGACGATCCGACGGTTGCGATCGACCCAAGCCCTGATCCCGATCGGCCACGACCTATCTCGGACAGTTGCAATCCGTCCGAGATCGGCGACGATCCAACGGTTGCGATCGATCCAAGCCCTGATCTCGATCGGCCACGACCTATCTCGGACAGTTGCAATCCGTCCGAGATCGGCGACGATCCGACGGTTGCGATCGATCCAAGCCCTGATCCCGATCGGCCACGACCTATCTCGGACAGTTGCAATCCGTCCGAGATCGGCGATGATCCGACGGTTGCGATCGATCCAAGCCCTGATCCCGATCGGCCACGACCGATCTCGGACCGTGGCGATCCGTCCGAAATCGGCGATGATCCAACGGTTGCGATAGATCCAAGCCCTGATCCCGATCAGCGATGACCGATCGCGGACCGCGGCAATCGGTCCGATCGACGACGATCCGAGGGTTGCGATCAATCCAAGCCCTTATTCTGATCGGTCACGATCGATTTTGGACCGATCGCTATTTAACATAATTAATTTTTTTAAATATATAACGACGCAAAGGGTTGCATCGTATTTTTTTAATATGATAATTATAATATATAAAAATTTAACTTTAATTCAAATAATTACGATGCAACAAGTACATCGCTATATTAAAACATAATTTTTAAATTAATATTTTCGCTTATTACATCGCTAATGCGTTGCTATTTAACATAATTAATTTTTTAAAAAGATTGCAACTCAATGTGTTACGTCGTAATTATTTTTTCTTATATTTATAATTTATCAAATTTAATTTTATTTAAAATTATTATGACGCATTTATTGCGTCGCTATATTAAAAAATAATTTTAATTTATTTTCTGGTTTATTGCGTCGCTAATGCGTCGCTATTTAAAATATTTATTTTTTTTAAAATATTGTGATGCACTGGGTGGCGTCGCAATATTTTTTTAAAATATTAGTACTGTAAAAAATATAATTCCATTTAAATTATTTGCGATGCAATTGTATCGTCGCTAATTTAAAATTAATTTTCCTATTTTTTTAGTTTATTGCATCGCTAAGGCGTCGCTATTTAAAATATTAAATTCTTTTCAAAATATTGCGACGCACTGGTTGGCGTCGCAATATTTTTTAAAATATTACCACTGAAAAAAATATAATTCCATTTAAATTATTTGTGACGCAATTGTTGCGTCGCTATATTAAAAATAATTTTTCTATTTTACAATTTTATTGCGTCGCTAAGGCGTCACTATTTAAAATATTTAATTCTTTTGAAAACATTGCGACGCACTGTTGGGCATCGCAATATTTTGTAAACTATTTATACTTTAAACAATATAATTTCATTTAAATTATTTGCGACGCATTTGTTGCGTCGCTAAATAAAAAATTATTTTTCTTATTTTCTAATTTATTGCGTCGCTAATGCGTCGCTATTTAATATATTTAATTCTTTTAAAAACTTTGCGACGCAATTTGATGCGTCGCAATATTTTTTTTCGATAATTAGATTTTATAAAATTTAATTTAATTTCAATTATTTGCGACGCAATTGGTGCGTCACTAAATTAAAAATAATTTTTCTAATTATCTATTTTATTGCGTCGCTAATGCGTCACTATTTAAAATATTTAATTCTGTAAAATAAATTGCAACGCAACATTTGCATCGCAGTAGTTTTATTAATATTTATATTTCATAAAAATTAATTTAAAAATATTGTGACACAATATTTGCGTCGCAATATTAAAAATTTAATTTTTTTTTGATTTTTTGGCTAATTGAGTCGCTAATGAGTCGCTAATGCGTCGCAATATTTTGTTGTCACAAAGGCGTCGCAAAGAGGTCGCAATTTAGCGACGCAAAATTGCGTCGCTAAATTTGCGTCGCTATTTCGGTATTTTCTTGTAGTGTAATTAGTATTAGTCAATTATGTGATAAAGGTTTTAAAGTGTTATTTGAAGCATCTATCTGCACTGTTTCTAATCCCATTGATAATAGCATTATTTTTACTGAAAATAGAAATGACAATGTATACTTGATTGATTTAGACAATTTGTCTACTAGTAATCATTGCTTAGTTGCTAATAATGGTAATATGAATGAGATTGGTTGGTCATGGCATCGTGGACTAGGTCATACAAGCACACACCTAATTTCAAAATTAATTAGAATGAATTTAGTAAAAGGTCTCTCACAACTTCACTTTGAAAATAACAAAATTTGCGATGCATGTCAATTTGGAAAACAAACTAGAAACTCTTTCAAAACTAAAAATATTGTTTCCACTTCTAGGCCACTTGAACTACTTCACATGGATCTTTTTGGACCTACTAGAACCACTAGTCTAGGAGGAAAGAAATATGGACTTGTGATTGTAGATGATTACTCTAGATACACTTGGGTATTGTTTTTAGCTCATAAAGATGAGACCTTTCCACTATTTTTAAAATTCTTCAAGAAGGTCACAAATGAGAAAAATAATACTATAGTGTCTCTTAGAAGTGATCATGGCACTGAATTTGAAAATCATTTATTTGAAAACTTTTGCATTGAAAATGGCATCCATCATAATTTTTCAGCACCTAGAACACCACAATAAATGGAGTTGTAGAAAGAAAAAATAGAACTTTAGAAGACATGGCCCGTACCATGCTATGTGAAAGCAACTTACCAAAATACTTTTGGGCAGAAGCTATAAATACGGCATGTTACATTCTTAATAGAGCTTTAATTAGGCCAATCATTAAGAAAACTCCTTATGAACTATGGAACAATAGAAAACCAAACATAAGTTACTTTCATACATTTGGTTGTAAATGTTTCATTCATAATAATGGTAAAGATAATCTAGGAAAATTTGATGCAAAATCTGATGAAGGCATTTTCTTAGGATATTCAACATCTAGTAAAGCCTATAGAGTGTTTAACAAGAGAAACTTAATTGTAGAAGAATCTATTCATATAATTTTTGATGAATCTTTAGCATCGAGTTCAGAAAAGACTGATGATGAGGAAGATACAAATATATTAGAAAGAGACATTGAAAAATTGAATATAAATATATCTTCAGATCATGAACAAGAAGTTAAAGATGATGATTCTCCTAGTGTTGATGTTGTTGATGCAAATCATAATGATGTAGATCTTCCTAGAGATTGGAGATATGCCTATGGTCATCCAAAAGAATTAATTATAGGTGATCAATCTCAAGGAGTAAGAACTAGATCATTAATGAGAAACATCAATAATCATCTTGCATTTATATCTCAAATTGAACCTAAAACTATTGAAGAGGCTGAAAAAGATAATAATTAGATGTTGGCTATGCAAGAAGAATTAAATCAATTTACTAGAAATAATGTCTAGACCCTTGTAGATAGACCTAAAGATCATTCAGTTATATGATCAAAATGGGTATTTAGAAATAAATTGGATGAAAATGGCATAGTAATTAGAAACAAATCTAGATTAGTCGCAAAAGGATATAATCAAGAAGAAGGAATTGATTTTGATGAAACTTTTGCACCAGTAGCTAGATTAGAAGCAATTAGATTATTACTCGCATTTGCATGTCATATGCATATCAATTTATTTTAAATGGATGTTAAAAGTGTATTTTTAAATGGATTTATAAATGAGGAAGTTTTTGTTGAACTACCTCCTGGTTTTGAAGATCATGAATTTCCAAATCATGTTTTTAAATTGCACAAAGCACTATATGGTTTGAAATAAGCACCTAGAGCTTGGTATGAAAGATTAAGTAAATTTCTGATTGAAAATGATTTTACAAGAGGAAATGTTGATAAAACACTATTTTTGAAAAGAAAAGACAAGGATTTATTAGTAATACAAATATATGTTGATGATATTGTATTCGGTGCTACTAACAATCTTTTGTGTCAAGAATTTGCTAAGTTAATGCATGGTGAATTCGAAATGAGCATGATGGAAGAACTCAACTTCTTCCTAGGACTTCAAATCAAGCAAAGCAAAGAGGGGATCTTCATCAATCAAGCAAAATACACAAAAGAACTTCTCAAGAAGTTTGGAATGAAGTCAATCAAACCACTTGGAACACCTATGAGTCCTTCATGTAAATTGGACAAAGATGAAGATGGTAAGAAAGTAGATCAAAAACATTATAGAGGTATGATCGGATCTCTGCTTTACTTAACAGCTAGTAGACCAGATATAATGTTTGTTGTTTGTTTATGTGCTAGATTTCAATCTGAACCTAAAGAATCTCACTTAATTGCTGTGAAAAGAATCTTAAGATATTTAAGTGGAACTAAAAATGTAGGTTTATGGTTCTCTAGAGACTCAACATTAAACTTGATTGCATATTCTGATTCTGACTATGCTGGATGCAAACTAGATAGAAAAAGCGCAAGTTGTGCATATCAATTTTTAGGAAGTAACTTAATCTCTTGGTTTAGCAAAAAGCAAAATTTGGTTGCATTATCAACTGCTGAAGTAGAATATATTGCAGCTGGAAGTTGCTGTGCTCAAATCCTATGGATTAAGAGACAACTTGAAGATTATGGCATAACACTTGATAAAACTCCTATCAGATGTGATAATACGAGTGCAATAAATTTAACAAAAAATCCAATTCAACATTCTAGAACAAAACATATTGAAATTAGATATCACTTTATAAGAGAACATGTAGCTAATAATGAAATTTGTCTTGATTATGTTAATACTGAAGAACAATTAGCTGATATATTTACAAAACCTTTAAGTGAAGAGAGATTTTGTTATCTTAGAGGTGAATTAGGGATTTGTGACCCTTTGGAATGATTTTGAAACTCTAAGGAATAGCTATCTAGATTTCTATTAAATTCATGATATTCCTTTCATAATTTTAAGGACAAATTATCTAGTCATTTGAGCAATTTGTTCCTCATATTCCAAAGATTTTTTTTTAAAATTTTATTGAACATATTTTGACAAGTTTCAGATGTTTGAATCTTAGTTATTTTTCTCTGAAACTGTTAGTGGAGTCGACACCTCAGTTTGAGGAGTTGACACCTCGTCTGTGTCGCTCTCGGTCCCTGACCTTGGAGCTGACACCCGTATAAGTGGAGCCGACTCCAGTTCGAGCGCTGACTGTGTTAGCGATTTGGAGTCGACACCCGACTTTGCGGGAGTCGACACCTGGGGTCCTAAATCGAATTTATTAGGGCAGAGTCGGCACTTCGTCATTTCATTCATTTTCAAATCCTTAACCAAACTCTTCCAAAATTCTCTCAAAACCTTCCCAACTCAAATTCCACTCTATTCGAACTTTCCTAAGGATCTAAATGGCACCTAAGAGGAGAGGATCCGTACTTGGAGCTCCCATGACGACTGAGAAACGTTTGGCAAGGCAACCCGTCTGCGAGCCGTCTCCGAGAGAGGATTCCACAACCCAATCGGACAGTCCAGGCCCTTCTTCTCCTTAGGTAGACACCTTAGCCGGGAGAGTGATTACCATGGGTAGAAAGGTCATTTCTAGTTCTTTGAGTCGAGGGTTTTTCAATTGGGAATCAAATCAAAGAGCTAGGATGGGATAAACTGTGCTCATTAGATGTTCCTACCTATCCGGCCCTTGTCAAGGAGTTCTACTTCAATTTGTCAAGAGGTGATGGTGGGATCGTAAGCTCTGTTAGAGGTAAAAGAATCCACCTCACTTTTCAGAAATTAGGAAATCTTCTAAGCATTCCAATCATCGGATTAGCAGCAGATGTTCACAGTGAGAGGTCAGATGCTCTGTCAAGAATGTTAGGGAGAGAGGTAACAGAATTTGAAGAGGTTAGGGCTAACCAATTGCCCTTGGAGTTGAGGTTACTTCACAATATTTGCAGCAGAATTTTATTTCCTAAAACCGGACGATTTGAGTATGTCTCGGAGCGAGACTCTGAGACATAGTTGTGATGGATAGTGTATTGACTGGTCAACCCATAAACCTCGCCGCAATGATGATTTTCTATATGGCCGAAGCTGGAGGAAAAAGGAGATCGTCCCTACCCTACGACATGATTTTGACTATGGTTTTTAGGAGCCAAGGAGTTGTGATTTTGGATAATGAGCCTTCCAAGAACCTCAGGCATACTGACTACTATAGTTTGGCTACAGTTCATCAGATGGGATTTGTGAAGATCAATGGACAATGGGAGAGGAAAGATAGTTTGGATATGAGAGCCACTGAATTGAGGTCTTCAACACCTTTTGAGGCTAGTCCGTCTGTGAGGGTTCCTTCTCCACAGCCTGACAGTCCTGCTCCTGCTCCTGCTCCAGTTCCGGTACCTCCATCTACTTCATCAGTCGATTTTCAGATATTCAATTGGAGCAACTTAAAAGTCTACTTGCTGCTCAAAAGGATGAAATGAAGACTGAGTTTGACAGTCACTTTATGAATTTAAAAGAGACCCTTTATTCTTTAGATGATTGCATCAGTAAAATTGAGTCCACTCTTAGCTCTTCTGCTGAATCCTTAATGACTGATCTAAAGAACATATTTGAAAAACTTAAGGATATCTGTGGAGATTCTGAAACCTACTCAAGATGCAATGCTGAACTTCAAGATAAAATCATGACTGCTTGCTCTTTTGTTGATAGAAGATTGAAAGAATTTGTAGCAACTCAGAGTGATGGGATGGGAAAGATTTTAGAACGTTTACAAAGGATTATTAGAACTAATCTGTAATTATCATGTAATGAAGTACAAGTTTTTGATTCAATGTAGTTTGATGTTGAAATCTTAATGCAATGATGTATAGTTTGATGTTTGACAAAGTTCAGTTTCACTTTGTAATACCTGACTTTTTGATGTAATGAAATTATCTTTTGATCTATCAATGTTATCATTTTACTCTTCTTAATCTTTTTGTTGATTACAAAAAAGGAGGAGAAAGTTATGTCGTATATGCATTGATCAGTTATGCTTTGATTGGTATTGATTATTTTGGATATACATAAACTTAAGTGAAAATTGATATAACTGAATTGTAGATATCAAACACTAAAATATAAAATGTAAAGCAAAAGGAAGAATAATTGTCAAATTGAACTTCATAGGGGGAGCTATCTTATTCAGGGGAAGCTTACCTGTGAGGATCATATCTTTGAAAATTTTGATTTGAGAATCCTATGCATATACTCAATGTTTTTATAATCATCAAAAAGGGGGAGATTGTTGACCCAATTATTGATTTTGATGATTAATAAAGGAATTGAGTATATTCACTGTGTTACTAATAAATTTAACAAGTGTTTCAGGGCTTAAAAATATTGGTTAATCAAAAGGCATCAAGAAACGTGTTTTTGAATCAAGTGCCAAAGGTAAGTCTTAAAATTCAGAGCCTGGAGTCGACACCTAGAAAGTCTGGAGCCGACCCCATGGCCAATCAAATATCTTTCTGATTTTTGATACGGTCCGGAGCTGACACCCAGAGTTTCAGAGCTGACACCCAGAGTTTCGGAGTCGACACTTACAGTGTCTGGAGCCGACTCCAACACGGGGACATAATGCATGATTTTTGACTACTTTGGAGCCGACACTTACAGTCTCTTGGAGCCGACACTTACAGTCTTTTGGATACACGACTTGGAGCCGACACCTTACTTTTCTGGAGCCAATCCTCAACGAGCTCAGAACTTTCTATTTTTGGATACATGACTTGGAGCCGACATCTGAAAAGTTGGAGCCGACTCCAATCTGTCAAAAACAAATTTTGAATTGCCAGATCAGCTCAAACGGTAATATTTTCTTTACCTAACCCCTAATGGCTATATTTCATGTATGGAAAAACTTTCCAAGTACATTCCAACGACTAGTTTCACACCTAAAAATGGATTAAATGGAATCTATAAAAAGGGGGAAGTGCGTTCGTTTGGAAAAATAGAAAAAGGGAGGAAAACGGAAAAAATAGAGAAAACATATTGGAAAAATCTAAGAGGTCTTGAGCAAGAAATCAAGAGAAAAGAATCCATGCTCAAATTCTTCCACTTCAAAAAGCTCAAAGAGAAATCCATGGCGTTCAACTTGAAAAATCGGAGGATTTTCCAAAAGCTCTGTTTTTGTGATTTTCCAACTTCTCATCTGCAACATCTGTGAAGAATCAAAGTTGAGGCTTGATTCAGCATCTCCAAAAGAGAAGAGGAAAAGAAGAAAAGCTCAAATTCAATCATCTTCAAATCAGGCTTTTCTAAACTTGTTTATTTACTTTGAATATTTGCTCATTTAAGGAGCTGTGTGTTATTGTAAACATTATTCTTTCTTATTTTTGCTAGTTCAATCAGGAAGATTGAATTAGTGGAGGTAGTATACTTCGGGGTAAGCTAGATTAGCTTGTGTTTGGGTTTTATGCTGGTGAGCCCGGAAAACCAGCTGGGTTCGTTGTGATCCCGGGAAAATAATAAGTTTAGAGTTGTGATCTTGTAAAACAACTCGGCTGTAATCTAGTTGATTATAGTGTGGACCCAAGTGGAACTTGGGAGTGGACGTAGGTATTGGATACACCGAACCACTATAAAATTCTTGTATTTACTGTGCTTTAATTGTCTCTCTCTCTATCTCTTCATTTGTGATTGAAATTTATTATGCACTTGATTATTTCAAACCAATAGTTTCTAAAAGGTTAAAATTTTTAAGAACCCAATTCACCCCCCCTCTTGGGTTGCCATCTGGGCCAACACTCTCTAACTATTATTTTATGCATATGAAGTACATACTATCTAGAGAGCAGTCGAAATGCATAAGAAGTCGTGTGAATTGAACGGCGAAACGTCAAAGGATGCGACCGTCGAACTCCACATGCGCTGGCGCATTTCACTAGCGCTTTTCTCCTTGTTTAATTGTATTTTTAAGAAGATTTCAGAGCTTCCATTCTGTAGACATCTTCCTTTATAGTCTTATTTTAACGCATGAAAAGAGGAGTTTAGAAGGAAAAGAGAACTTTTGGCTTCCCCCATAATGCAATGATTCTTTGTTGAATAAAAAAAACGAGCGACTTGCATGGCTTACAAACTCTTCAAAATAATTCAACAAGGCAATTTCCGACTTCACTAATCTTTGCCGAGGGATGGCAAATTCTCTGTTTTTATAAAAACAAGATTCTCAATTCAACTCATCTAAGTCTATTTTTCAACTACATGGGTCAGCTATATGAATCTGCTTTCTCCACTCTACTCTATTCAAGATCAAGTCAATATTTAAATTACAAATAGTTATATTTTTTTAATTATTTTTACTTATATTAGTTTAGGTCTACCTCTACCTCTATCCTTACCATAAATTGTTAAAAGATCACTTTTCTCATTGAAGCATCTAAAAGTCTACATTATATATGTTCAAACCACCTTAATCAATTTTATTTTATTTTATTTTCAATTAGGACTACTCCTAACATTTCTCTTATATGTCTATTTCTAATTCTATCTTTTAAAGTTTTACCACATATTCATCTTAACATTCGCATTTAAGATGGATATGTGG
>UESW01002536.1:36103-59644 GCA_900491605.1 Calamus simplicifolius | reverse complement strand
ATCAAGGCTCGTCTTAATCGAGCACGAGGCAAATGGGCAGAAGAGCTCCACCACGTGCTATGGGCTTACCGAACCACCGAGAGGCACCCACGGGCCAAACTCCTTTCAAAATGGCCTTCGGTACTAAAGCTATTATTCCTGTGGAGGTGGGCTCCCTTCCCCTCGCGTAGAAGGTTATTTAGAGGAGTCTAATGATGAGCAACTCCACACCAACCTCGACCTACTGGAGGATATCAGAGAGAAAGCGCGGATCAGAGTAGCTGTCTACCAGCAGAGAGTGGCTCGCTATCATGCCTCCAGAGTCAAGGGAAAATCTTTCTCGCTCGGCAATCTTGTCCTCCGAAAGGCATCTGTCTCCAAACCAACAAACAAAGAAAGCTATCTCCGAACTGGGAAGGCCTCTATCAAGTGGCGGAAGTCGTCGGGCCCGGTACCTATAAACTCCAAGAGCTAAGTGGGAAATCTATTCCTCGTACATGGAACTCGGATAATCTTCGTGCATATCATCAATAAAAGTACGCTCTTGCTAACCTCATTTTTTATTCATTGAATTAAGTTTGGTTTTTAAAAGGCCGGCAAAATTCTTATAACTCTCCTTGAAAGCTTCAATGAGAAGCAAGTCATATAAATCCTTGGCTGGGCCGAGCGATCTCCGGACCTTGGCCACGCCAAGTAAAAATATCCCGGCTGGGCTGGAGGACTCCGTACCTTGGCAGCACCAAGTAAAATATAATCTTTATAAATCCTCGGCCAGGCCGAACGATCTTCGGACCTTGGCCGCGCCAAGTAAAATAATCCTAGCTAGGCTGGGAGGACTTCGTACCTTGGCAGCGCCAAGTAAAATATAATCTTTAAATCCTTGGCCGGACCGAGCGATCTCTGGACCTTGGCCGCGCCAAGTAAAATATATCCCAACTGGGATGGGAGGACTCCGTACCTTGGCAGCACCAAGTAAAATATAATCTTTATAAATCCTCGGCCGGGCCGAGCGATCTTCGGACCTTGGCGCGCCAAGTAAAATATATCCCAGCTGGGCTAGGAGGACTCCATACCTTGGCAGTGCCAAGTAAAATATAATCTTAAAGCCTCGGCTACAACCGAGTGATACATTTTCGAAGACTCGGCAACACCGAGTAATATTATTCTTTGAAGGCTTGGCAACATCGAGTAATGTTATTATTTGAAGGCTTAGCAACACTGAGTAATATCATTCTTTGAAGCTCGGCACACCGAGTGATATCTTCTCTGAAGGCTCGGCAACACCGAGTGACATAAAGCCTCGGCCAGAGCCGAGGCCCATGAGGCCACGCGACGTCCAGGAAAGCAAGAAATCACGTCTCGAGGTGCACTAAGCACATTTTCTAGTCACGGGCATAAGGCAGAAGATCTTTTTCTGATCCCAAATCGAGAGCCTTAAATGCCCCGAATCGCCCATAAATCCTTAAGATACGAACATATCTGGGGAATCCTCTGACGAAAGCAATGTCGTCCAATAACGATCGATTGCTTGGCGCGTGCGCAAAATAATCCTGCATGGGAAACGGCCAAAGAATTAAATGCTCAAGAAGAAAACGAGGCGTTCTCTGACAGGTCATAAGCCTCTTCCGTTACCTTGGTCGAAAAAAGAACCGACCTCTTGCCTTGGACAGAACCGAACCAAGACACTCTATTGCTGGCTGAAGTATCTTACTTATCTCGTAAACCTCGGTCGGATTCGGGCAGCTCGCAAGCCCGATCAAACCGAGTGATCTCCAAATAGTCTCCGAACTTCGGCAGGGCTGAATGATATTCCCCGAGCCATGGCGTCACCAAGAACACGCCCCATGGTTCTTAAAGCCTTATCATGACTTGAGCAGCTTCCCAAAGCCTCGTCATGCCCAAATGGCTCCCTCAAACTTCAACGAAGCCGAGCTGTCGGCTATACCTCAGCCTCCTTGGCCCCGATCTCCTCAATCTCTTCAGTCTAAGCCGAGATTGCCTCCATACTTCGGAATAAACTGAGGTATCTCCTTTCGATTCAGTATAACTGAACATTATTTTATGCCTTGGTCCAAGCCGAGATATCTACCCTTGCCCTAACTAAAATGGGGACGCAATACGCTAGTCTCGCCAGGATCTCCAAAGATCCCTCAAGGAATGTCTCGTTCGTGTATCTGACATAACAAGAACGAGCATTCAAGGGTAGCACCGAATACAAAGGTTGCCAAAAGTCTCTATTTCATTCATTGAAAAGAGGGTACATGAGCCCTCACTGGAGCTTGTCATCTTCTCCGGGCGCTGCCGAGCTCCCCCCATGCTGTAGAGCTAACTCGGCAATCTGTCGCTGGAGGGATGCTACTTGCCCCTCCAGCCGGTTGTTGGCCCGACGAAGGAGCTCGTTCTCTCTCATAGAAACAGCCAGGATTGCTCGGCCATCCTCTGGAGTCGCTCGAGGTCTACAAACAGTGACGACAAGACCTCCCCATCGATGGTTACCATAGTGCGACTCTTATGGGGCCCCCACGGCCATTGATGCCGCTGCTTGGCGCTTCAGTCGATCGCCCCTCACCGCCAGAAGCCATCTCAGTATCCAAAAATTTTCTAGGAGATTGGCTGAAAAGGTGATTAACAATGGCATACTACCATCCATTTTTAAACTACTCCTGGCGGGTATCCCGACGCCCAAGCCATCAATTCCAACACCACTACCGTGAACACACCACGTGTCACTGCCTCAGTGGGCGCTCATAGAATCCGAAGAGTTTCCTTCTCGTGCAACAGCAAATAATGATAGCGAATTGACGGCCCGTCAGTTTTGGAGCCATTATTGCGCCTTTTCAAATCCTTTTGGATATGATTATTCTAGATTCTACTCCTAAATCTGAAGGTTCACTTCAGACTAGTGAGTGGGGGGCATGTGATGAGGGGTAAAAATATATTACATTAATGCTCATGCAATCCAAGACATCGAGCTAGGGCTAGCCCATGCATCCTGTCGCATAGCTGTCACATCCGAAAGGCAGCAATGAGTAGGCTATCCCCTCCAAACTGCTTTCGTATAACAATTGGCTGAGCTATTATTATACCTCGGCTAATCGAGCTATTATCATGCCCCTGTAGGCCGAGCTATCGCCACCGAACCATCCTGCGCTTCGGTAGGCCGAGCCTCGTTATACCTCGGATAGTCGAGCCATTCAGTGTCTCAAGAAGGCTGAACTATCCCATACCTCGGTAAATTAAGTCTCATCATACTTCGGCAAATTCAGCCATCTTCTATACCTCAGCCCGACCGAAGTACTCAAGTGCCTCTGTGGAATACACTTAAATTAACAAGATTCCAAATAGGAAATCGTGCCTATGCTAGCAGAAATGGCTTAGAGCCTATGTAGTCATTGAATCTTGAAGCACCGTCTGCTCTTCCTGGCCGTTGATCCTCTAACCAATCGGACACGAATCCTACCGACCCTATAACAGTCAGATTCTGGTCGTTGATCCTCTAACCAATCGATACGGATCCTACCGGCCCTGTAACAGCATGATTCGAATCAGTTTCGAATCCCAACAACTTTCAGACCCTCTATGACGTGTCCAAGGAATCAGGTGATCACCTATAAATATCACAGCCTCATATCCCCTTAGGTACGGCATTCTACACACTCAAGACCTCTCTTTCACTCACTCACACTCTCAAAAAAACTCCATTAGAGCTCAGACAAAGCTCTTAGCACCACCCTTAGAGGAACTCTTCCTCAGAGATCCTTCTTCTCATTTGTTTGCTTGCTGTGAATCTCCACTGACTTGGGCGTCGAAGGGTCTTCCGCAAAGGGCATCCCCCCCAAACCACCCTCTGTTCGAGGACTGTTTTGTAGGTCCCGGCCAGGAGTTGAGCCCAGATTCGAAGCCCCAATAGCACCCGAGTCGGAGAACGGATTTCTGCGGCAACACATGGCAATTGTAATGAAGCGGAGCAAATATGGAAAAAAGATACCTTCATGTATACATGCATGCATTGATGCAGATTTTTTGAAAAATCTAACCTAACCTTCATTCCAGAAATCCATTATCGACCAAGACTTTCGTTCAAGAACCAGAAATCAATTTGCAACCTAATGTGGCTGGTGAGGCACATGAGTAATCACGGAAAATTAAGTAAGCCGAGTCAGCCCCAACTTCTTCAAGTCAGCCCCGTCGGCTCCGCATCTCCAGTCAAGCCGAGGTGGCCTCGACTCCTTCAGGTCAGCCTTGTCGGCCCTGGCATCTCTAGCCAAGCCGAGGCAGCCCCGACTCCTCCAAGTCAATCCCATTGGCCCCAGCATCTCCAGCCAGGTTGAGGCGGCCCCGACTTCTTCAGGCCCCGTCGGCCCCGGCATCTCCAGCCAAGCCGAGGCGGCCCTGACTTCTTCAGGTCGGTCCTGTTAGCCCCGGCATCTCCAATCAAGCTGAGGTGGCCCCGATTTCTTCAAGTCGGCCCCGTCAGCCCCGACATCTCCAACCAAGCCGAGGCGGCCCCGATTTCTTCAAGTCGGCCCCATCGGCCCAACATCTCCATCCAAGCCGAGGCGGCCCCGACTTCTCCAGTCGGTCCCGTCGGCCCTGGCATCTCCAGCCAAGCCGAGGCAGCCCCGACTTCTTCAAGTCAACCCCATCGGCCCCGGCATCTCTAGCCAAACCGTGGCGGCCCCGACTTCTCTAAGTGGTCCCATCGGCCCCGGCATCTCCAGCTAAGCCGAGACGGCCCCGACTTCTTCAAGTCGACCCCGTCGGCCCCGGTATCTCCAACCAGGCCGAGGTGGCCCCGATTTCTTTAAGTCAATCCCGCGTCTACCAGGACCATCAACTCTCTGGCCCGCACAGACTGACATAGCCAAGTCCACCTACTGCCTAGCCACGCCGTCGATGGGACCTAGCCCACCAACCGCTAGTTTCCCCCTCTCCGATGGGACATGACCTACCGACCAACCCAAATTCACGTAACTCCCATGTGTCCCATAGACATCTCTCCCTCACTGAATTTTACGTAGTTGATCTCCATGCAAGTTCCAATCGCCTATAAAAGGGTGAGTCCACTGGAGACTGAGGTAGGCAAACTCAAATACCCACTTACTCTATTTCCTCGGGGTGACTCCATTCTTCAGAGCCTTCTCTGCCCTAAAGAGCTCTTCCGAGCTCTCCTTCAGCTGTGACCTCGGTTGCTAACTTGGGCGTCGGAGGGTCCCCGCCGGAGCACCCCTCCAGTCTTGGGACTTCTTACATATCATCTAGCTTGGCGAGGATTCCATTAGCGAGCGAGTTAATCTCCCATGTGCTCAACTTCGGCGATCGGGCATCATCAGATTGGCGCGTCAGGTAGAAGGAACAGAGCGAAGAAGGAAGACGCAAACCCTGCAGTATTCACTCGCAAGCGTTCTCTTCTTTTTCTTCACTAAGCCATGATGATGACGCGGGCTCAAGACGCTTCTACCAATTACTCTGGGGGGCATCCCCATGAGCTAGGCAACAGAAAGCTAACCTTCCTATTATTGATTCTCCCGCTGTCTGCCCGCCACCAGACATAGCTGCCCCAGCTGATCAGCTGGCGGCCCTTACCCAACAAGTCCAAGCCCTCACAGCCATGGTCCACGGACTCCAAGAGCAACAGTCCATGGCCACCCAACATCAGATCGCTCCCCCACCTGCTAGCCAGCAGTCTGCGAAGGGAGGCTCTCCTCAGTGAGAGGCCGGCCCTCGTTAGGCCTCTCCCAGAAGACCTCGTCGTGAGCCCCTCAAGAGGCCACGATCTCCCCATCGTAATCCAAGAAGGCTCTCCCCAAAGCCTCGGCGCCAGGAAGAGACTAAGCGAAGGTCTCACCTCCCATATTCTTCTCCATCTTCCTCTTCCTCATCCTCCGAGCCATCCAGGAGGACCCAGTGATTAGCCGACAGGCGAAGGAGTGCCTGGACGAGTACCACCGGCAGCTGGATGAGCTCACCAGAAAAATCAACAACCAATCGGAGGAGGAGTACGACACTCGTCCTCTCTACACCCGCCGGATATTGGAGGAGCCCTGTGCCCTTCAGATTCCGCTTCCCTCGGATAGATCCGTATGATGTTACAACGGATCCTCTCGATCACCTCGAGAGTTACAAAGCCATGATGCAGGTCCAAGGGGCTATGGATGCCCTTTTATGCAAGGCTTTCCCCACCACTATATGGAAAGCCGCTCGCACCTAGCACACGCGTCTATCCCCTCACAGCATCAATTCTTTACAGGAGATGGAAAGGACCTTTTTGGCATATTTCGATGCCTGAAGATTCCCAAGAGTTGCTGACAGCCTCTTCTCTATGCGACAGAAGGAGGGGGAGTCACTTCGGGACTTCGTAGCCCGATTCAAGACCGCCGCCCTTAAAGTCTACCATTTGGACGATGCGGTGGCGACGTAGGCCTTGAAGCGGGGACTCCTCCCATCCCGCTTCACTTTCTCTCTGGATAAGAAGCCCCCCAGCTCCTACTCCGATCTTCTCCTCCGAGCCCAGAAATACATCCACATGGATGAGCCGACCTCACCCATCGAGAGTCCACAAGAGGATCCAGCCGTAAGCTTGCTCGTCCTGAACCAAGCGGATCCTCTCGCCCCCGGCAGCCCGAGCCGCCCCACGACCGAACCACAGGCGTCGGAGTCTCACCCCTCTGGAGAGCAAGCTCACACCTCTCCTGCTCCTCGCTCTCATATCCTTATGGAGATTGAGGGCAAGCCTTATCTCCAGTGACCTCCTCTCATGAAGAAGAGCCTTCCCCACGACAAAAGTCGTTATTGCCGTTTCCAACGGGACTACGACCACGACACCGATAGTTGCTACAGCCTGAAGCATGCTATCGAGAAGCTCATCCAATGGGACTACCTTGAAAAATATGTTTAGAAAGCGCTTCCACCAGTGCCGGCTCTCATGGGGCCCCACCTGCTCAAGCTACCATAGACAATGCCCCTATGGAGAGGACAGCTAGAATGGTGTCCTGGAGGGCAGCTTCTTCGTCCAAGTGGCCGAGAGGGGAGGAGGCACATGATGATGTAGTCCCCGAGAAGGGGTCGGCAGTCATAGAAAATGTAAATAATGAGGAAGTCATCGTCTCGATGACGATCGCCAAGCACCCTGTAAAAAGGATCTTAGTTGATAGTGGCAGCTCGGCTGACATCCTTACTTATGACGTATTTGTTCGGATGGGTTTATCTGTTGATTCTCTCCAGCCCATAGCGGCTCCTCTAGTTGGGTTCATAGGAGACTCGGTAAGAGTCGAGGGTGAGATCTCCTTGCCTGTAACGGCTGGAACTCTGCCACATCAAAGCACAGTCATCATGAAGTTCCTGGTTGTGCGAGTCCACCTGGCGTACAATGCCATTCTTGGGCGACCGGGCCTCAATCTGTTGGATGCAGTCATCTCCACCCAGTGATTGCTCGTGCAGTTCCCCACTAGCAATGGGATCGGTGAGATGCAAGGCAAGGTCAGCCCGGTCCTGCCTTGCTACCATGCAGCATCAAGTCCTCGGGAGACCGAGCCAACCCCGGAGGTGCCTGACCCTAGGGAGTCCAGCAAAGGAGGAGAGCTGGCCAAGCGACTTCTGACTTTTCCTTTGGGAGACGATCCGGCAAGGACTGTGCGCATCGACGGACTCCTCTCCCTAGAGGATCGCGACCGTCTCCTGACTTTCCTATGGGCCAACTCGGACATATTCACCTGGTCGGCGTCCGATATGCCCAGCATCCCTCCGGAGGTGATCACCCACAAGCTCAACATCAACCCAAAGTACCGCCCGGTTTGCCAAAGGAAGAGAAGCTTTGCTCCCGAGAAGCAAAGGGTCATTGACGAAGAGGTCAATATGCTGCTTGGCACCAGCCATATCCGAGAAGCACATTACCCCAGCTAGCTAACTAACGTGGTCATGGTGCGAAAGGTAAATGGGAGCTAGAGGATCTGCATCGACTTCACCGACCTGAACAAGGCGTGCCCAAAGGACAGTTTTTCTCTGCCCCGATTCGACCAGCTGGTGGATTCCACCTTCAGCCATGAACTTCTCAGCTTCATGGATGCTTTCTCCGGATACAACCAAATAAAGATGGACCCAGGCGATGAAGAGCATACCTCCTTCGTGACGGAGAAAGGCATTTATTGCTACAAAGTGATGCCCTTCAGCCTAAAAAATGTGGGGTGACCTATTAAATGTTGATGAATAAAGTCTTCCAAGATCAACTGGGCCGAAACATGGAGGTCTATGTGGATGACATGCTGACGAAGAGCCCCCGCGCCTCCGACCATGTCTCCGACCTAGAGAAAACCTTCAACAACCTTTGCCATTTTTAAGTCAAATTGAACCCTAAGAAGTGCACCTTCGGTGTCACGTCAGGAAAGTTTTTGGGCTTTATGGTGACCCAGCGAGGGATCGAGGCAAACCCAAAAAGATCAGAGCCATCCTCGACATGAGGCCACCAACTAGCAAGAAGGAAGTACAACGACTAACGGAAAGGATGGCGGCTCTAAGTCGTTTCCTCTCCAAGTCAGCCGAGAGGCGCCTGCCCTTCTTCAAAGCCCTGCGGAGAGTAAACAGCTTGAGTGGACGGACGATTGCCAGAAAGCCTTTGATGGGTTGAAGGCATTCCTATCCTTCCCGCCACTCCTGTCAAAGCCAAAGGACAGGGAAAGTCTTTCCCTCTATCTCGCCGCCTCTTCGAAAGCTGTTAGCTCTGTTCTAGTGCATCTTGATGCCGATGGGACCTAGAGACCTGTCTACTATGTGAGCAAAGTGCTTCACGATACAGAAGTAAGGTACGCCAAGATGGAAAAGATCATCTTCACTCTGATCATCTCCGTCCGGCGTCTCCACCTATATTTCCAAGCTCATCCTATCGTGGTGCTCATGGACCAACCTCTCCGAGCCATCCTAGCTCGCTGGGACACCTCAGGCGGACTCGCTAAATGGGCCATCAAGTTGGAAGAATTTGACCTCTCTTTCCATGTGCGACCGGCTCTGAAGTCCCAGGTCCTGGCCAATTTCCTGGTCGAGTGCACTTGGGTGGAGGGGCCGACCGAGGAAGTTCCCATGGAGCAGCCCAATGCTGAGCCAGAAGACGGCAAAGAGTCCTGGATCCTCCACGTGGATGGTGCTTCAAACTCCAAAGGAAGCGGCACCGGCCTCATCCTCGTGGGCCCGAGCGGAGAGAAGGTGGAGTGCGCCCTTCGGTTTCTATTCGAAGCCATGAACAATCAGGCCAAGTACGAAGCCCTATTAGCAGGGTTGAGACTAGCCCAAGAATTTGAAGTAAAGTGCCTCAGAGCTTTCACTGATTCGTAACTCATCTTCGGGCAAATCAACGAAGAGTACGAGGCGCACGACCCCACCATGGCCCGATATCTGGGCAAGGTTTGACTTTCGGTCTCTCCACTAACTTATTTCAACATTAGCTATATATCTCGGAGCGAGAACGTCAAGGCCAACACCCTTTCTCGATTGGCCACCTCCACCAGCGGCATCACGGGGGATGCCTATATCGAGCATCTGGAGAGGCCTAGTATAGAAGACAAAGAAGAAGTCCTCCCGCTCACCCAAGAGCCGAGTTGGATGGACGCTTATAACCGCTACCTAATAGACGGTACTCTCCCCACTGACCACAACGAAGCTAGGATACTCAAATGAAGAGCTTCCAAATTTGTCCTCCTGGACGGGCGTCTGTACAGGAGGTCATTCTCCTACCCTCTACTTAAATGTGTAGGCCCTGCTGACGCTGACTACATCCTCAGAGAAATTCATGAAGGCATATGTGGGAACTACTTGGGGGGCAGATCCCTAGCTCAAAAGGCCCTCTATCATGGATACTTCTGGCTCACCATGAGGAAGGACGCCGCCAAGCTGGTTCAGAGGTGTGACGACTGCCAGCGCCACGCGCACATCCAACACCAGCCCTCCGTCTCCTTGAATCCGCTCTCGGCCCCATGGCCCTTCGCCCAATGGAAAATGGACATCCTTGGACCATTCCCCCCAGCTTTGGGACAGTGGAGATTCTTGCTTATCGCCATCGACTATTTCACCAAGTGGGTCGAGGTTGAGGCGCTAGCTAAGATCACCTAGAGTAGGGTCAAAGCCTTCTTCTGGAAATCAATTATATGCCGCTTTGGCCTGCCTCACACTCTCGTCACCGACAACGGCCGCCAGTTCAATAATGCTACATTCAAGACTTTTTGCGACGAGCTGAGCATCCGCCACCAATTTACCTCTGTCGGCCACCCACAGACAAACGGGGATGCCGAGGTCATGAACCGCACCATCCTCAGAGGGCTCATAACTCAGTTGGATGGATCCAAGGGCCGGTGGATTGAGGAGCTTCCCAGCATGATGTGGGCCTACCACACGACCCTAAGGGCCCCAACGGGCGAGACCCCCTTTAGTCTCATCTTCGGGTCCGAGGTGGTCATCCCCATCAAGATCGGCTTGCCGAGCCCGCACGTGGAGTCCTACAATGAAGAAGACAACCCTACTTACATAAGAGCCAACCTTGACTTCATCGACGAAGTACATGATCGAGCGCGGCTGCGTATGGCAACTTTCCACCAACGGGCGGCCAAGTACTACAATGGGTCCGTCCCAAAGTGTTCCGCCCCAGAGACCTAGTTCTAAGGAAGGCCGAGGTGTCCAAACCTATGGAGGGGGGCAAACTGTCTGCCAATTGGGAAGGTCCTTATCAAGTCACCGAGGCGCTCCACCGAGGGGCATACCGACTCAAAGAACTCAACGGCCGACCCATTCCGTGCACCTGGAATGCAGATAACCTTTGCTAATATTATCAATATATACCACCTTATATTATGTGCAATAAAGGACCCCTTCAGCGCCACGGCCGATCCTTCCTTGCGTCCAAGGATCAGATCTCGCAAAAGGAGCTCGTCGGCATCATAGCCCACGAGACACCGCTTGGTCTCAGCACGGAGGTGCCCCCGAGTCGGTTCAAGTCTCTAAAGGCTCTGTACCCGGCCAAGTCACCCCTTGGATGGCGCACAAACCCTCGAGATGGTTCAAAAGGAGCTCGCTGGCATCACAGCCCACGGGACAACGCTCGGCCCCGGCACGAAGGTGCCCCCGAGTCGGTTCAAATCCCTAAAGGCTCTGTACCTAACCGAGTAGCCCTCGGGTGGCACACAAACCCCCGAGGCGGTTCAAAAGGAGCTCGCTGGCATCATGGCCCATAGGACACTGCTCGACCCCGGCATGAAGGTGCCTCCAAGTTAGTTCAAGTCCCTAAAGGCTTTGTACCCGGCCAAGTCACCCCTTGGGCAGCACACAAACCCCCGAGACAGTTCAAAAGGAGCTCGCCGGCATCACAGCCCATGGGACACCACTCGGCCCTGGTACGAAGGTGCTCCCGAGTCAGTTCAAGTCTCTAAAGGCTCTGTACCCGGCTGAGTCACCCCTTGGGCGGCACACAAACCCTCGAGGCGGTTCAAAAGGAGCTCACCGGCATCATGACCCACGGGATACTGCTCGGCCCGGTACGGAGGTGCCCCCGAGTTGGTTCAAGTCCCTAAAGGCTCTGTACCCGGCTGAGTCGCGCCTTGGGCGGCACACAAACCCCCGAGGTGGTTCAAAAGGAGCTTTCCAGCATCACGGCCCATGGAACACCGCTTGGCCCTAGCACGAAGGTGCCCTCAAGTCGGTTCAAATCCCTAAAGGCTCTGTACTCGGCCAAGTCACCCCTCGGGCGGCACACAAACCCCCGAGGTGGTTCAAAAGGAGCTCACTGGCATCACGGCCCATGAGACACTGCTCGGCCCCGGCACGGAGGTGCCCCTAAGTCGGTTCAAGTCCCTAAAGGCTCCGTACCCAGCCAAGTTGTCCCTCGGGCAGCACACAAACCCCCAAGGCAGTTTAAAAGGAGCTTGCCGACATCACGGCCCATGGGACACCGCTCAGCCTCGGCACGGAGGTGCTCCCAAGTTGGTTCAAGTTCCTAAAGGCTCTGTACCCAGTCGAGTCGCTCCTCGGACAGCACACAAACCCTCGAGGCTGTTCAAAAGGGGCTCAGCGGCATTATAGCCAATAAGGCCTCGTCTAGTTCTGCGCCGTCCCCAACAGACCATGTCCGCTAGAATCGCCTTCAAAATCAGCCCCATGGGGCGTTTCCATAAGCTTAACAGTCTTGTGCCCATTTAAGCTGTTTCCCTAAGTCTGTACATGAGTTCTTGAGATGCTCTCAAAAGCCGCTCAGACTCACCTAGATTTTCCCTCACGACCGGCAATCAGCTCATCCTACTTAGCTGGTCGGAGACCTAATGGATTGTAAGCCTAGCTAGCAATATGGGTCTTTGTGGACTTGTTCAAATTACTATCGAGTCTAAGTACATGAGACTACCGCAGAGATGGAAGGCAAAGAAAAATAAACAAGGTGCAGAAGACAGTCTGAAGGAAGAGTCTTTTTCATTGATAACCTTGAACGGGTTACCTTAGTAAGGATTCTCTCTAAGTTCATGAGTGAACCTTCAAGGCGTTTCTAAACGAGCACGGCTGGCACCAGATTGCCTCAATAGATTAGAAACCTACCCGGCGGTGTGAGTCCCTACAGATGTATTCAGTCACTATCAAGCCTAAGTCTATGTATCCGCTGCGGTGTCTCCGGCATACATGATACTTATAAGCAGAAGAGCAAAACATTTTGAGAAAAGATTCCTTTTCATTAGCATCTTGTAGTGATTACAAAATCTAACCTGAAGTCAGTATAAAAAAAAAGATTACAAGATCAAAAAGAAGATACAAAAAATACAAGTATTTCAGGGCCCGCTCGGCCCTGGCTCTTCACCGACCTCCTCCTCCTCAGTCGGTTCTTCCTTGCCAAGATCCCCGAACTAGATCTCTTCAAGTTCAGGGCCGCCGATGTTGAAGGCTACAGACACTTTTGCCTTGCAAAGGTCAAAGCCCTCCGCATAGGCATCAAGACTGGCCTCAACAACTTCTTGCTCGAACTCCGCTGAGGCCTTGAAGTTGGCGATGACACTCTCAGCTCGGGCCTCGGCCTCCTTGGCTCGCGCTTCGGCCTTCCTGGCTCGCTCTTGAGCTTCCTAGGCCTGGTTCTCAGCCTCTTCGGCACAGGCGCTGGCATCGTGAGCATGGGCCACCGCCCCAGCCCGCTCATGGCCCGCCTCGGCCACCGCCCTCTCGGCTACGACTGCCCTCTGCATTGCGGCTCGGACCTCGTCCATCGCCGCTTCAACCCGGCCCTCCGAACATTGGAGTTGGTGGGTCAGCTCCTCTATTCTTTTGTCTGTCGCCTCCAGTCGGGCCGATACTAGGGCCAGTTTGGTCTTGGCCGCAGAGGCTCGGTCGCCTTCGATCTCGGCTCGGCTCTCTGCCTCTCTTATTTGGCTGCCCAAGCCCTCCTCCCGGGTCTTGGCCTCCACCTACTCCCGAGTAAGCTTCTCGGATAGTGCCAGGCTCTGCTTCTTGTACTTCTCAGCCAGCTCTATGTTAAGCAAGAGCACCCCCCGAGTGGGTCATTGCCGCACGGAGGGCGAAGGCCCCGTTGGCCAACTGCACCGAAGGAGTTCATCAGCCAAGTCAGCCAAGAGACGACAAAAGGAAACTAGGTTCGAAGAATTACCTGAAGCACGACCACCATCACCATATCGAGGACTGCGGCATGGGACTGCTGCCCCATCTCCTCGTTGATCTCTGAAGACCGCCCTTGACAGGAGGACGGCAGCCTGCCCAGCATCCTCCATGGAGGAAAGCCTGGGTGCCGGTCGCGTTGGCCCCCCTGGCGTCTCGTCGATCGGTCGACGAGTTGGGTGGCGTGCGGATTGCCAGGACGAGCTCCCTGGCTCGGCCCTATGCTTGCTGGGCCTCCTCGCCCCAGCATCAGGCCTTCTGACTGACACCTCCCCTCTCCAGCGGATGAGAGAGCCTTCTCCACCTCTGGCTCGGCGGGAGCCGGAGGGCCACTTGCAACTGTGACCTGCCCCACCTCGGCCAAATCCGCAGTGGTAGGGGCCTCCTCCTCGGGGTTCAGGACCACTACGACCACCTCAGTCGTGGCTAGAATTTTCCCCTCTTCCATCTCGGCCCTTGACGGACCGGGGACCGCTCCTTCGGCCGGCATATCCTGGCCGGCTCCTCCGCGGGCGCCTGGGCTACAGGAGTTTCTGGGGTTTGGGCCGGTTCCGCCTGGGCCCTTCTCCGTGCCCTCTTGGCCGGCCTGGCCTACTTGCCTGCCGCCAGCCTCTTCTGGCGCATGGCGGCCTCCAACTTTGTGGTGGGGATTTTCATTGATGCACAAAAGACAGACATTAGTGACAACGCACAACAAACGTTGAACTGGGATGAAAAGAACAAATTTTTGTGCTCACCAACCATCGGGGCCAATTTGGCCTCATACAAGTTCTCCTCAGATAGGAGTTCCTTGTAGGTAGGGACCTGGCAAGAGGACAGGCTGTTGAAGAGTCCCCCATCCCTCTCACCTACGGCCGAGTTTTCGTTGGAGCTAACGCCCGGCTCTCTCCAGTCGGCCCTCACCCCTTGTACATGGGCGAACAAGAATTGGGACTTCCACCCCCTAATTTTGGACAGGAGACCTAGGGGAATGGCCCTATCTGACCTAGCAGTAAAGACCCACTAGGCTCCCTCTCCTTGATGGCGAAGCTTATAAAAAGCTCGGAATAAGGACAGTCTGGCCGGGGAACCCTGGAAAGGGCAAAGAATGATGAAGGCGCAGATGATTCGAATCGAGTTTGGAGTCAGCTGTGCCGGCACTAACCTATATCTATCTAACAGGTTCAAGAAAAAGGGTGAAAAGGAAGGCGCAGTCCGCACCGAAAGAACTCCTCGTATAGAGCAACTCGGCTGGGGGAGCCGGAAGTCACTCTATCCTCAGGCCCTGGCGCAGACAGACGGATGAAGCTGGGAACACTATACATATCTAAGGGCATCTACCTCCTCAGGAGTCATGGTGGAAGCCACCCCCTGGGGCCCGCCGGGTCAAGGCCTACCGCCGAAGGGGGTGTCGGACGACTAGAAGATGTGGGAATCGCTCTCACCGGGGAGGCTTGGACGGAAGGGTGTTCACTCGCCACCGGTCGGTCGCGGATGGTAATGCCACCCACCGGCCAGGGCACTTGGATGGTTGAAGGGGTAGGGCCCTCACCCGAAGACTGGGAAGACTCTACAACAGGCCTCTTGCCCTCCCTGATGGCTCGGCGGTCCATGAGTCAACAAATGGGAAACTAGCCTGGAGTTTAGGAGGAAGATGAAGGTCGAGGTTTCAGGACGCAGAGGAACTCAAAGCTAAGGGAAGAAGAAGGCAGAAGAAGCAATAGCAGTATAAGGGTCCTCCTTGAGCTCAAGGGTCGGCTTTATACCTCGAATTCAAGTCGCCTCGCTCGAGGTCTCGCCACGTGGACCGCAACCATTCCCCCCAGTGCCCGGCCGCCGGCAATCTCGCCCATGCCCGAGGTGCACCACCTCGATTCGGCCCAAGGAGCGGGATCCTCGGCCAATAATGGTACGCGGGGAGCGGAAAGGCAATGATGGCACCCGCCTTTTTTCCCATTCTCCGAGAGATGCCCCCCCTCGGGACGCTCGGCGCTGATGTCAACTCTCACCTACCGCATGATTATGGGAGATTTTCGAAGCGATGCCGCCTCGGGAGAGTGTGCCAACTCACCCGCCATTAAAAGTATTCACTACCGGCAATCATTTGTTGAATTTTTGCGCCCCTTTCGCCCAAAGGACAGCGGGCACGTGGTCCTTCATGCTCGGAGGCGGGGGGCATCTGATGTGGCTGGTGAGGCCACATGGGTAATCATGGCAAAATTAAGTAAGCCGAGTTGGCCCCAACTTCTTCAAGTCGGCCCCGTGGCTCCGGCATCTCCAGTCAAGCCGAGGCGGCCCCGACTTCTTAGGTTGGCCTCGTCGGCCCGCATCTCCAGCCCAGCCGATGCGGCCTCGACTCCTCCAAGTCGGTCCCATCGGCCCCGGCATCTCCAGCCAGGCCGAGGCGGCCCCGACTTCTTCAGGTCGGTCGGCCCCGGCATCTTCAGCCAAGCCGAGGCGGCCCCGACTTCTTCAGTCGTCCCGTCGGCCCCGATATCTTCAGTCAAGCCGAGGCGGCCCCGACTTCTCAAGTCAGCCTCATCGGCCCCGGCATCTCCAGCCAAGCCGAGGCGGCCTCGACTTCTCCAACTCGGTCTGTCGGCCCTGGCATCTCCAGCCAAGCCGAGTGGCCCCGACTTCTTCAAGTCAACCCCGTCGGCCCTAGTATCTCTAGCCAAGCCGAGGTGGCTCCGACTTCTCCAAGTCAGTCCCGTCGGCCCCGGCATCTCCAGCCAGCCGAGGCGGCCCCGACTTCTTCAAGTTGACCCCGTCGGCCCTGGCATCTCCAGCCAGGCCAAGGCAGCCCCGACTTCTTCAGGTCGGCCCCGGCATCTCCAGCCAAGCCGAGGTGGCCCCGATTTCTTCAAGTCGGTCCCGCGTCTGCCAGGACCATCAACTCTCTGGCCCATACAGACTGACATAGTGATGTGGGACAACCAACATGGGATGTATTTCTAATAGAATTAGTAAAGATTAAATGAACGATTAAGTGAAATAACACGTGCATTCACTCATTGTTTAAGAACTAGAAATTTTATGGAGGGGACTTAGAAGACTAAACAAAGTTTGAATTTAGAATTTAAACAAAGTAATAAAGAAGCGGATCGTTATGGTTAAGAAATCGGCTAAGTAAATCTAATAATTGCATATCGGAAAGGATTTTAAAGAGGTTCTCCCAGCAATTAATAAACTTAAGTAAAATCGATGCACTCAGGGAATGAACTTGAGGATAACAAGGGATTTTACCATATTAAGCTTCCATACCTTGATTCATGGTGGAAATAACCTGCAACTTTGGAACCATGGAAGCCGGGGATCCTTGATCGGTTGAAAATGGGCTTGAAGCAACGTGGGGAAAGGAGGATAAAATGTGGACGATATAAATAGACACCAGGCTCACGCCTACCCTCTCACAGGGACCCATCTAACAAGCAGGGGATTTTCTAAGAAAACTTCATTAATTATCTTCTTTTACAAAAATCAGAGCCCTTTTATAGACTACCAAGCACTTACACCATATTATCATTAGAGGAAGAAGATCTCGGCCAACCAAGAGAAGAATGTAGGGCATCTCATGATTTGTGGAGGCGATTTCCAATGTGGGCGTCAATGTGGGCATCCCATGATTTATGGAGGCAGTTTAATATGGACGTCCCTTGATTTGTGGAGGTAGTTTTCAATATGGGCATCAATGTGGGCGTCCCATGATTTATGGAGGCAGTTTTCAATATGGACGTCCCTTAATTTATGAAGGTGATTTCAAGAGGAAACGTGCGAAGAGGAGAATGGGGCGCCTATGATAAGAGGAGGTGGTTGTGGAGGCGGTTCCCAAGAAGATACGATTGTAGGGACTTTGACTTGATTCAAAATCTTTCTATTCATTGGGCGACATTTCTTGTTGGCGTGATGATATGGCTTCAATGTTGGTGACTTCATGACCATTCACCCATTCTTCTTGTGCTGAACCAGATCGGGTTTTTGGGCTAGACTCCTTTTGACTCAATTGCAATAAAGAACTTAAATAGGACTCAATTAAACAAATACAATCAATTGCTCAAATAGAAAATAAATACAGGACTAAAACTTAATTTAATCTTTCATCCATAAAGAATCCAACTGAAGTTGTTGAAGCCTCTTCCTGAGCCTGGTGTCCGCACCATATAGCCAGGTCCACCTACTGCTTGGCCATGCCGTCGATGGGACCAGGCCCACCCACCAACTGGTTCCGCCGACCGATGGGACCTAGCCCATCAACCGTCAGTTTTTTCCTCTCCGATGGGACATGACTACAACCACCCAAATTCACGTAACTCCCATGTGTCCCACAGACATCTCTCCTCACGGAATTTCATGTAGTTGATCTCCACGCAAGTTCAAATGCCTATAAAAGGGTGAGTCCGTTGGAGATTGAGGTAGGCAAACTCAAGTACCCACTTACTCTATTGCCCCAGGGAGACTCCATTCTTCGGAGCCTTCTCTGCCCTAAAGAGCTCTTCCGAGCTCTCCTTCAGCTGTGACCTTGGTTGCTAACTTGGGCGTCAGAGGGTCCTCGCCGGAGCACCCCTTCGGTCTTGGGACTTCTTGCAGATCATCCAGCTCGGCGAGGATTCCATTAGCGAGCGAGTTAATCTCCCATGCTCTCAACTTCGGTGATCGGGCGTCATCAGATTGGCATGCCAGGGAGCGAAGAAGGAAGACAAACCCTGCAGTATTCACTTGCAAGCGTTTCTTTTTTTTCTTTACTAAGCCATGGTGATGACGGGCTTAAGACGCTTCTGCCGAAAAGAATTAGCTATGCTTATAAAAAGACATACGATGGATGAAACATCAAACACAACTTATTATATATTTTACTATTTTTAATGCCTTATTTAAATCAAAAAGCAAGTTTGCCGGTGAAGAAAAGGCTAGGAGGATATATAATAAAAGGAAAAAATAGTTTAGTTAATACAAGGGATAGAATTGAAATCAAAGTGTAGGTAAATAAAACAGACTTTTTATTTTTTAAAGAGCATTATATATTATTTATTTAAAAAAAATGAGTAAGAATGCGCATAAAGAGCTTCATACGGCACACGGCTCTTTTTACTCTAAATCAGTTATATATAAAGGGAAAAAAGTATTTTTTGTTTTTAAATTCATATGCATCATAAATTTTAAAAATAAAATAATAAAATAATTTTAAAATCTAATAAAAATAATTGAATCTAAAATTTTATTATATTTAAATAAAATATAATTAAATTTAACTATATATATATATATATAATTAAAGATAAGGCCGCTAAAGTCAGTCCATTACATTATTCTGTTCTGACAAAATTAAAGTAGCAGTGGTGTTTTTTTTTTTTTTTGACGTGGCATTTTGGAGGTCGAGGGATATTCTTAGCACATGTGATGTCCAAATGCACGGCTGCATCCGGTTGATGGAAAGGAAAAGTTCTCTCCTGACAGCAAATACATATGGGTTGCAGAGGCTCCACGTCCCGTCTTCCCCGGGTCAAATAACGTCAAGAGATTGAGCTGGGCTTCACTCACCCTCCCTGGGCTCCGCCTGTAACCTTTGAGCAAGGAAAAGATTTTATACATCGTTTTTGGTACAACAAGTCCTATATGGACTATATCACTTTTTTCTATTAGTCTATATAGATTCCATATGGCATAACATGATGAAACAGAATAGCAGAGAGATAATGTTACTTTTTGATCGTACATCCATTAAAAGTCGTTCAGCCTTTCACCATTAGTGTGAAGACAAAAATACCCTTTCCCTCCAGCCTACTTCAACCCGCCATCTTATTTAGATTTTGCTGATAAAAAATCGTAAGGTTCTGGCCTGGAAGAAGAGTATCCAAAGGAGTGGCAAAGCTCTGCCAGACGACATCCTTGTGCGCATTCAAGATAACAAGATTTCCATCGTCGCGGAGACTGGCTGAAGCGACGGAAGAGTTGTGAGTGTTGCTACTCCAGACCTTAGCTCCCTTTGAAGAGTCGAAGAGAACGAGACCTCTGGCCTCATTGAGTTGAAGAAACGAATTATATCCGACAGAAACCGGGGTGTCGTGAGTCTTGAACTGGGGTGTCGTGGGTCTTGAAATGGGGGTATCGTGGGTCTTTAACTGGGGTGTCATGGGTCTTTAACTGTATCGTGGGTCTTGAACTTGGGGTGTCGTGGGTCTTGAACTTGGGGTGTCGTGGGTCTTGAACTAGGATGTTGTGGGTCTTGAATTGGGGGTGTCGTGGGTCTTAAACTGGGGTGTCGTAGGTCTTTAACTGGGGGTCGTGGGTCTTTAACTGGGAGTGTCAGGGTCTTGAACTAGGGTGTCGTGGTCTTGAACTGGGGTGTCGTGGGTCTTGAACTGGGGTATCATGGGTCTTGAACTAGGGTGTCATGGGTCTTAAACTGGGGTGTCGTGGGTCTTGAACTGGGGGTGTTGTGGGTCTTTAACTGGGGTATCATGGGTCTTTAACTGGGGTGTCATGGGTCTTGAACTAGGGTGTCGTGGGTCTTGAACTAGGGTGTTGTGGGTCTTGAACTGGGGTGTCGTGGGTCTTGAACTGGGATGTCGTGGGTCTTGAACTAGGGGTGTCGTGGGTCTTGAGCGCAGCCCCCACATCTCCTGCTCCCTACAACGGCGTCGCGCACGACCGCCTCCTCTTTAGCCTCTCCACACGATCCATCCGCTGCCTCTTCCTCCCCGAATGCCATGGTCAGTCCATCCTCGCCTCGTCGCACGGGTGGTTGCTGATGCTCCGGGAGTCCACCCTCTCCCTGTTCCACCCCGTCACCAGGGTACAAATCCAGCTCCCCCCGCCGACCGACTTCTATCGGCCGGGAAGCCCCACAATCGGAAGCAGTCATAAAAACAACAGTTTCAATTTCATTTGGAATGCTTTCTTGTTCTTGAACCCACCCTTCGCTGCGCGAGATTGGGTCGTAATCATCATGGTCCACAACTGGAGTTCTTCACAACGTTATGTGCACTACTGTAGACAGGGAGACGAGGTCTGGACCGAGCTGAAAACCAATTCACCGGCTCCCCTCGGCTCTTACTCTACGATGAGGGCCGGTTCTACGTGCTCGACATCAATGGACTTGTTACGCCTACGCTGCTGCCACTTCCACGGCCCTCTTTTCAGTCCCTACGCCCACTGCAGCCACCAAGTTTCTACTGGCGAAGGCATCTGAAACCGAGCTGTTCCTTTTGGCCCGTGATTCTGCCTTTCTTCGTCTGAACAACAATGTCGTGAAGGATTGTAAACTCTTCAAGCTGGATCTGAGCGGAGAGCTGCTGCAGTGGTCCGAGATTGACAGCATAGGCGACATAGCGTTGTTTGCTGCCGAAGATTACTGCTTGATGACCTGCTCGAGGGGCTTCCTGGATGCAGAGAAATTACATCTATTTCAAAGCTCCGATTGATTTTCAAGAGATTCAAGAGAAGCGCCATGACATCGAAGTGCTGAACATAAAGAATGGAAATACGAGTTCATACGGTGTGAGTGGGACAAGCCTTAAACTAGGGTATCGTGGGTCTTGAACTAGGGTGTCATGAGTCTTGAACTGGAGTATCTTGGGTCTTGAACTGGTGTGTCGTGGGTCTTGAACTAGAATGTCGTGGGTCTGAACTGGGGGTGTCATGGGTCTTGAACTAGGGGAGGCTGAAGAGGAGGCGGGCGTGCGCGATGCCGTTGTAGGGGAGCAGGAGATGTGGGGGCTGCATTCAAGACCCACGACACCCCTAGTTCAAGACCCACGACACCCTAGTTCAAGACCCACGATACCCCAAGTTCAAGACCCACGACACCCTAGTTCAAGACCCATGACACCCCCAGTTAAAGACCCATGACACCCCAGTTAAAGACCCACGACACCCCCAGTTCAAGACCCACGACACCCTAGTTCAAGACCCACGACACCCCTAGTTAAAGACCATGACACCCCAGTTAAAGACCCACGATACCCCAGTTTAAGACCCACGACACCCTAGTTCAAGACCCACGACACCCCTAGTTAAAGACCCACGACACCCCCAGTCAAGACCCACGACACCCCTAGTTCAAGACCCATGACACCCTAGTTCAAGACCCATGACACCCCCAGTTCAAGACCCATGACACCCCAGTTAAAGACCCACGATACCCCCAGTTCAAGACCCACGGCACCCCAGTTCAAGACCCACGACACCCCAGTTTCTGTCGGATATAATTCGTTTTTTCAACTCAATAAGGCCGGAGGTCTCATTCTCTTCGACTCTTCAAAGGAGATGAGGTTTGGAGCAGCAACACTCACAACTCCTCCGTCGCTTCAGCCAGTCTCCGCGACGATGGGAATCTTTTCTCTTGAATGCGCACAAGGATGTCGTCTGGCAGAGCTTTGCCACTCCTTCGGATACTCTTCTTCCAGGCCAGAACCTTACGATTTTTTATCAGCAAAATCCAAATAAGATGACGGGTTTGAAGTAGGCCGGAGGGAAATGCCATTTTCGTCTTCACACCAATGGTGAAAGGCTGAACGACTTTTAATGGATGTATGATAAAAAAGTAACATTATCTCCCTGCTATTCTGTCCCATCATGTCGGGCCACATGGGATTCATGTGGACCAATAGGAAGGAGCGATGCAGTCCACGTAGGACTTGCTGCACCGGGGGCGGTGTACAAAGTCTTTTCCTTTGAGCAAACCCACGTGTCCCCTGATTCCTCAATCCGAATAAACTTATGAGCAAGACGGAGCCCCACGAATAAACCCGCTTGCCAAAGAAAGGAGCTTCGATCTCTCTTGCCTTTTATTTTATAACATTCGTTCTACTGTTTTGAAAGTTATTATGTTCATATTGATAAGATTAATGCCATTACTGATTAAATTGCAGGTCGAATAGCTCATTTTGATGATTGAAGCTGAAAGCAAGATGATCCTTATTCTAATATTCTTACTCAATTATTCTATAATGATATATTGGGTGTTGATAAGGGGTAAAAATATCATTGCATTAATGCTCGTGCAATCCAAGACATCGGGCTAGGGCTAGCCCATACACCCCGTCGCATAGCTGTCACATCCGAAAGGCAGCAATGAGTAGGCTACCCCTTCAAACTGCTTTCGTGTAACAATTGGCCGAGCAATTATTATACCTCGACTGATCGAGCTATTATTAGTTGGCCAAGCTATTATTATATCTCGGTGATGAGCTATTATCATACCCCCCGCAGGCCGAGCTATTGCCACCGAACCATCCTGCGCTTCGATAGGCCGGGCCTCGTTATACCTCGGATAGCCGAGCCATTCGGTGTCTCAAGAAGGCCGAACTATCCCATACCTCGGTAAATTGAGTCTCATCATACTTCGGCAGATTCAGCCATCTTCTACCTCAGCTTGACCGAGGTACTCAAGCGCCTCTACGGAATACACTTAAATTAACAAGATTTCAAATAGGAAATCATGCCTACGCTACCAGAAATGGCTTAGAGCCTATGTAGTCGCTAAATCTTGAAGCATCATCTGCTTCCTGGCCGTTGATCCTCTAACCAACCGGATACGGATCCTACCAGCCCTGTAACAGCCTGATTCGAATCAGTTTTCGAATCCCAACAACTTTCAGACCCTCTTGATGTGTCCAAGGAATCAGGTGATCACCTATAAATATCACAGCCTTAGATCCCCTCAGGTATGCATTCTACACACTCAAGACACCTCTCTTTCACTCACTCACACTCTCAAAAAACTCCATTAGAGCTCAGACAGAGCTCCTAGCACCACCCTTAGAGGAACTCTTCCTCGGGGATCCTTCTCCTCATTTATCTGCTTGCTGTGAATCTCCACTGACTTGGGTATCGGAGGGTCTTCCGTAGAGGGCACCCCCCAAACTACTCTCTGCGCGAGGATTGTTTTGCAGGTCCTGGCCAGGAGTCGAGCCGGATTCGAAGCCCCAACAGTTCTGAGTCGGAGAGAACGGATTTCCG